>OX456525.1:33248704-33378704 GCA_949748255.1 Eustalomyia histrio | reverse complement strand
AGTAGCCGAAGAGCAATTTTAAAAGAGAATCTTTAAATTGCTTGTGGCACATCTGCATATCAGTTTCACCATAGACCGGTGTATGCTATGTATGTATGTATGCATGCATGCAAGAACACGAATGTTCAAGTTTATATACGTAAATTCTTGTTGTTAATTGGACTTACTGCCATCATAACAATCGCCATGGCCTCCTTTATCGAGAAAGTTTTACCACCAAATAACATTGTGGCCACAGTGAAGCATATACGTTTTTATCTTTGTTTTTTTTTTTTTATTTTTTTTTTACACAGTGATATGATGATGGTCGTTTGTAAAATTTACAAGCTGCCGCAGCAGTTAATTTAAAATTTCCCCTTAAGTGTGTTGGCAAAAGTCAACTTAATGTTGCAAGTGTATATTTGTTTACTACAATTTTTTTTTTGTCTGTGTAATATAATGTCCCCATTTTCTATGTTTCTCAAGTATTCTTCGAATTTAATATAATGAAATTCCAAATTACCTTTCAATGGACAAGTAGAACTTTTTTTTGTTAATCACAGTGTTTTCATACATGGAAATGTTAGTAATAAAGGCTTTTTAAATGATGCTTGGGTAAGTGTTTATTATAATTATGAGGTCAGTTACCTCCTAAAGGCTTTTATGACTCTGTACATTTGTAAGAGTTGCATCAGTGTATATTTAGGCAGTTTGTTTAAGTATGTGGCTGTGGGTTTTCATATCAGTTTTCACTTACACTATATTAAAATCAACCTCCACATAATAAATTCTATTTTATGCTTTAACATACAGAATAGCATCAGTTTGGTCATTTCCCAAAACGTTTCATCGTTTTAATTGTCTTGCAAAATTAACATGTATTTTATGCATGACCTTTTGTACAATCTGTTACATATTTGCATGCATATATAATGTAGTCTTTCCAATTCAGTTAATCGATTAAACGACACCACAATTAATCGTCACTATTTTGAGTAATGTTCAACAATAATTATTCGATGCGAAGAATCGATTAAATAATACACATAAAAAATTTAGAAATGTTATATAAAACATCTTTCATGGAATATTTTTGAAAAATTCAAATAAAAAATTTTTTTAAAAGTCATTGTAGGGACCAGCCAATCAACAAAATTCAAATTTTTTGTAAAAACAATTAAATAATGCAGATTTAAATAATTGAATAAAAAGTTACGATTTTAAACATTGCCACACATTGATGACACGGCCTGCATCTGGAACATCAATTGACAATGTTTTCAGTAATATTTTAAATGAAATTTATATTGATTCTATTGAATGCAATATATCAGACCATAACATGATTTCATGCAGAATTCAAAACCATGTACAAAATTTAAATTACATTGAATTTACTCAAAAATACTGTGACTTTAACAAATTAAAGGAATGTTTTTTAAACGATAGTTCACTTCAGTTGACTGGAAATCCATCTGTTGACACTTCTAAGTTAATAAGTAGTCTTTCAAATGCTAATATAAATTCTACCACTATTACAAAAAGGAAATAGTTATTAAAACATGAAATAGCCCCTTGGATGAATGAACATTTACAAAATCTAATTTTACTAAAAGAAAATATTTTAAAACAAAGAAGAAGAAGGCCAAAAAACGTTGATATTCAAAATAGATTAAAGCGAATAAGCAAAGTTACAACGAAATCATGTCGTGAATCTATGAATAACTACGATTATAATAATATTTGTAATTTTCAGCATGACCCAAAGAAATGTTGGAGATTTTTGAATGACAATCTTGGCAGAAAACGTAAAAATCAACTTGATTTAAAAAATGATAATGGTGAATTAATAACTGATGATTCGGTGAAATGTGATCGTCTTAACAAATACTTTTTGCAAGTTTCTAAAACTATTAACGAAAAAATTCATACGTCTCCAACTGATACATGTAACAGTCTCAGAACTCTAAGATACCACAATAGCTATTTTAATTTAAATACTACTACGATTGAAGAGATTTTGATGATAATTTCGAACCTATCTGCAAACAAGAGCCCTGGTTATGATGATTTATCTCCAAAAATATTTATTGAATGCAATCACGAAATTTCGCCACATTTATTAAAAATTTTTAATAATATCATTGATACTTCTGAATATCCTAATATATTGAAAATTTCAAAGATTATACCCATACCAAAGAAAGTTAATGCCAATACGGAAGATAAGTATAGGCCAAATGCGTTATTGCCCGTAATTGATAAAATTTTTGAAAAATTAATTCATCAACAACTAACAATATACTTGGAGAATAATAATCTTTTATATGATTGTCAATATGGCTTTAAAAAGGGTAGTGGCACCGAATATGCTGTGGTGAATGTAATGAATTTTATATGCCAAGGATTGGATCATGGATTTACTGGTGTGGCTGGGATCTTTTACGATTTCTCAAAAGCATTTGATCTAGTAGACCATGAAATCATGTTTGAAAAGCTGAAATATTATGGTATTATTGGTAGAGAATTAAATCTCTTTAAAAGTTACTTAAATAATAGAAAGCAATACGTTGAACTGAATAATAGTCGAAGTTATATTGAAGTGTTGTTAAACATGGTGTGCCTCAAGGCAGTGTTTTAGGTCCATTATTGTTCACAATTTATATAAATGATTTGCAGAACCTTCAACTTTCTGGAAAAGTGTATATGTATGCTGATGACATATGTTTATTTTATCCATACAAACATGAAACGGTTATAAAAGCGTATATGGAGAGAGATGCGGTTTTAATATTTGAATATTCACGCCTAAGCAAATTAGTTATAAATGCGAAGAAAACCAGAGTTTTAAGGTTTAAACCTCGTGCAAGTGGTAATGATGGTAATTTTAGTATATTTGTTGACGGTGAAGAAGTTTTTGAAAGCCAGTCCATTAAGTATTTAGGAATTACGTTGCAAAATAATTTGTCTTGGAATTAGCATATTCACGAACTGAAAACGAAAATTTCTCCAGTTGTTGGACTTCTTTATAAATTTAAGAATAAATTTGATAAAAAGACGAAGATGATACTGTACCAAGCTCTAATTCATAGTCATCTGAACTACTTAGTGTTGGTTTATGGATGTAAAAATAGTACTGAAATGAAGTCTTTGCAGAGAGTACAAAACAAGGCACTTAAAACTGTCTTTGATCTGCCACTTATGCATCATACTCTATCCTTATATAGAGATGTTGGGAAAAACATTTTACCTATTTATGGTTTATATAAAATTCAGTTGCTGGTATTTGTCTTTAAAGCGTTACACAATATTGGTCATAATACAATAACATTTGAAATAAACCAAGCTGCTTTTAACACCAGAAACAGCTCAAATTTACGGATTGCAAGATGCCGACTTGAAACTACAAAACAAAGAATTGAATATATTGGTTGTTGGGAAAATAATAATTTGCCACAGAATTTAAAAAATATTGCTAGAATTTCGACCTTTAAATCAAACTTAAAACAATATTTGTTGAATAATCTAGAAATACTTCTTTATTAAGATCGTAATTTGTATTATTTTTTTTTTTTCTAATATTTAATGAAATATAACAAAACTCATTAATTTAATTTATTATTTCTATGTACATATTTTAATGCCAACTCGCCTCAATAATGTCTTTTAGACGCTGAGGCAAAACAAAAATGTAAAACTGAATTTTTGATAATAAATTAACAAATAAAAAAAAAAAAAATTATCAAATAGGTTCGCCCCAGAATACCAACGTGATCTATTTTTCCTTACAAATTGACAATAAAAACGCGCTGAGCGTTGCAGTTGTGATATATAATCTATTTTATATATGTTTCTTATTCCCGCATTTTTAAAGTTTTCTTGTAAACAAAAAAACATTGACGTATGATATTCTATGGCTCTTATGTATGTTCTCTTTGTATACTCGTGAATGAACAACATAAACATCTTAGGCCCATCATTATAACTTGGCGATAGCTAAAGTTAGGATGATAACGGACAGATTATTAGTTTTTCGTTATTATAAGTATACTTTAACCTAAAAGTGACCGATAAGCTAAACTTTTAACGTAAGGTTTAAGCATTTGAAGTTGCCACATTTTCTGCTCTGCAGTGTAGTTGCCGTTTAGCTTTTTGAACGTATCTTTGCTGTTTGGTTTATTTCTGTGTTCGGCGTCGAAAGTGTAAATTTTTTACAACAAACATTTTTATTTTTTACACAATTCGAATAAATTTTATTTTTCGTTTGTATTTTTTGTATGTTGTAAGTAAATAGATAAATAAAGTACGTCGTTGCCACTATGTATTTTTAAGAACCATTTTAATTTGTCAAAAGTAATCGGATTTTGCTCTGGTAATGCCATATTTTCAAAAAACCTAATTTTAGGTAAAGTTATATTTAACTAACATGCACCTTAAAGGCAAGTTATAATAATGGGCATTAATATGTTTGTTTCAAAATTTTTATTATTTCTTATTTTATAAAATTAAAATGGAAATATCAAAAAAATTGGGTCATCAATAAGGAGAGGAGACATCGAAGAGTAAATAATCTTTACGGTACTCTTTACACTAAAATATATATGACAGTTTGTGGAGTCACTGTCGTACGTAGTTATCTTGGGCGCGTTTTCTCCACAGCAACAATCGTTGCATGTCACGTACTTGTATTATTTTTAAGTTTCAACATTTCAATAAAATTTTAATTCGTTTATAAACTTGAAAATATAAAAGACTTCATATTATAGTCACTATAATTGGTGACCCTGACGTGATCTCAGGATAAGAACGTATATTTAGATTTCGCGACATGCGTAAATGCAAAATATTTTAATCGTTAAAAATCACATTAATATTTCGAAGTATTTAACAAATCTGAGAAATCACAATTCAAATTTTGAACAGAACTCGACACACTACCTCCAACACCATAATTTCCATGTAATAGAATCTTTTAAATACTCAAAAGCTCCAGTATATTGGAAGCTTTAAAAATAAATTACGCTACATCAAGAAAAGTCAATACAATTCAGCAAAAAAAAAATAATAATCTGCAAAAAATTCTAAATAACGTAATGGATAATTTCCCTTAATATCGTCGGCTTGGAGGTCATCATAACATCTCACTACAGACAGCTTTGTATTATAATTTTAACAGCTGTGAAACGGATAACTCTTCCAGTTTTGTCGGTTTAGAAGCCCTTCGGCCATAACGGCAGGTAAATTCTGGACGGCCTTGTTTTAAATTACAGCTGCCTAACAATTACAACAGTTTTATATTTCGTTGTTTTGAAATTAGCATATCTTGTCGGATTGGAGGCTTTAAACCCACAACAACACCTGAAGAATTATCAGTTTTTTCTATTCATACAACTCTTTTCAACATTGACCTGATTGCCTTACTTTCCTTAGCAAATGCAGTTATGCATCACCAGTGATGATTAACCAGTTATGCATCACCAGTGATGCATCACCAGTGATGCATAAGAAGTTATACATCACCAGTGACGCATAAGCAGTTATGCACCAGTGATGCATAAGAGCAGTTATGCAACACCAGTGATGCATAAGAGCAGTTATGCATCAGCAGTGGTGCATAAGAGCAGTTATGCATCACCAGTGATGCATAAGAGTAGTTATGCATCACCAGTGATGCATAAGAGCAGTTATGCATCAGCAGGGATGCATAAGAGCAGTTATGCATCAGCAGTGATGCATAAGAGTAGTTATGCATCACCAGTGATGCATAAGAGCAGTTATGAATCACCAGTGATGCATAAGAGCAGTTATGCATCACCAGTGATGCATAAGAGCAGTTATGCATCACCAGTGATTCATAAGAGCAGTTATGCATCACCAGTGATGCATAAGAGCAGTTCTGCATCACCAGTGATGCATAAGAGCAGTTATGCATCACCAGTGATGCATAAGAGCAGTTATGCATCACCAGTGATGCATAAGAGCAGTTATGCATCACCAGTGATGCATAAGAGCAGTTATGCATCACCAGTGATGCATAGGAGCAGTTATGCATCACCAGTGATGCATAAGAGCAGTTATGCATCACCAGTGATGCATAAGAGCAGTTATGCATAAGAGCAGTTATGCATCACCAGTGATGCATAAGAGCAGTTATGCATCAGCAGTGATGCATAAGAGCAGTTATGCATCATCAGTGATGCATAAGAGCAGTTATGCATCAGCAGTGATGCATAAGAGCAGTTATGCATCACCAGTGATGCGTAATGGCAGTTATGCATCACCAGTGATGCATAAGAGCAGTTATGCACCACCAGTGGTGCATAAGAGCAGTTATGCATCGCCAGTGATGTATAAGAGCAGTTATTTATCGCCAGCGATGCATAAGAGCAGTTATGCATCACCAGTGATGCATAGGAACAGTTATCCATCACCAGTTATGCACAAGAGCAGTTATGCATTACCAGTGGTGCATTAGAGCAGTAATGCATCACCAGTGATGCATAAGAGCAGTTATGCATCACAAGTGATGCATACGAGCAGTTATGCATCACCAGTTATGCACAAGAGCAGTTATGAATCACCAGTGATGCATAAGAGCAGTTATGCATCACCAGTGATGCAAAAGAGCAGTTATGCATCACCAGTGATGCATAAGAGCAGTTATGCATCACCAGTTATGCATTAGAGCAGTTATGCATCACCAGTGATGCATACGAGCAGTTATGCATCACCAGTGATGCATACGAGCACTTATGCATCACCAGTGATGCATACGAGCAGCTATGCATCACCAGTGATGCATACGAGCTGTTATGGATCACCAGTGATGCATACGAGCAGTTATGCATCACCAGTGATGCATACGAGCAGTATTGCATCACCAGTGATGCATACGAGCAGTTATGCATCACCAGTGATACATACGAGCAGTTATGCATTACCAGTGATGCATACGAGCACTTGTGCATTACCAGTGATGCATACGAGCAGTTATGCATCACCAGTGATGCATACGAGCACTTATGCATTACCAGTGATGTATACGAGCAGCTATGCATCACCGGTGATGCATACGAGCAGATATGCATCACCAGTGATGCATAAGAGCAGTTATGCATCACCAGTGATGCATACGAGCAGTATTGCATCACCAGTGATGCATACGAGCAGTTATGCATCACCAGTGATACATACGAGCAGTTATGCATTACCAGTGATGCATACGAGCACTTATGCATTACCAGTGATGCATACGAGCAGTTATGCATCACCAGTGATGCATAAGAGCAGTCATGCATCACCAGTGATGCATAAGAGCAGTTATGCATCACCAGTGATGCATAAGAGCAGTTATGCATCACCAGTGATGCATAAGAGCAGTTATGCAGCACCAGTGACGCATAAGAACAATTATGCATCATCAGTGATGCATAAAAGCAGTTATGCATCACCAGTGATGCATATGAGCAGTTATGCAGCACCAGTGATGCATACGAGTAGTTATGGATCACCAGTGATGCATACGAGCAGTTATGCATCACCAGTGATGCATACGAGCAGTATTGCATCACCAGTGATGCATACGAGCAGTTATGCATCACCAGTGATACATACGAGCAGTTATGCATTACCAGTGATGCATACGAGCAGTTATGCATCACCAGTGATACATACGAACAGTTATGCATCACCAGTGATGCATACGAGCAGTAATGCATTACCAGTGATGCATACGAGCACTTATGCATTACCAGTGATGTATACGAGCAGCTATGCATCACCGGTGATGCATACGAGCAGTTATGCATCACCAGTGATGCATAAGAGCAGTTATGCATCACCAGTGATGCATTAGAGCAGTTATGCATAGCCAGTGATGCATAATGCAGTTATGCATCACCAGTGATGCATAAGAGCAGTTATGCATCACCAGTGATGCATAGGAGCAGTTATGCATCACCAGTGATGCATAAGAGCAGCTATGCATCACCAGTGATGCATAGGAGCAGTTATGCATCACCAGTGATGCATAAGAGCAGTTTTGCATCACCAGTGATGCATAAGAGCAGTTATCCATCACCAGTGATGCATAAGAGCAGTTATGCATCACCAGTGATGCATAAGAGTAGTTATGCATCACCAGTGATGCATAAGAGCAGTTATGCATCACCAGTGATGCATAAGAGCAGTTATGCATCACCAGTTATGCATAAGAGTAGTTATGCATCACCAGTGATGCATAAGAGCAGTTATGCATCACCAGTGATGCATAGGAGCAGTTATGCATCACCAGTGATGCATAAGAGGAGCTATGCATCACCAGTGATGCATAGGAGCAGTTATGCATCACCAGTGATGCATAAGAGCAGTTTTGCATCACCAGTGATGCATAAGAGCAGTTATCCATCACCAGTGATGCATAAGAGCAGTTATGCATCACCAGTGATGCATAAGAGTAGTTATGCATCACCAGTAATTTATAAGAGCAGTTATGCATTACCCGTGATGCATAAGAGCAGTTATGCATTACCAGTGATGCATTCGAGCACTTATGCATTACCAGTGATGTATACGAGCAGCTATGCATCACCGGTGATGCATACGAGGAGTTATGCATCACCAATGATGCATAAGAGTAGTTATGCATCACCAGTGATGCATTAGAGCAGTTATGCATAGCCAGTGATGCATAATGCAGTTATGCATCACCAGTGATGCATAAGAGCAGTTATGCATCACCAGTGATGTATAAGAGCAGCTATGCATCACCAGTGATGCATAGGAGCAGTTATGCATCACCAGTGATGCATAAGAGCAGTTTTGCATCACCAGTGATGCATAAGATCAGTTATGCATCACCAGTGATACATAAGAGCAGTTATGCATCACCAGTGATGCAAAAGAGCAGTTATGCATCACCAGTGAGGCATAAGAGCAGTTATGCATCACCAGTTATGCATTAGAGCAGTTGTGCATCACCAGTGATGCATACGAGCAGTTATGCATCACCAGTGATGCATACGAGCACTTATGCATCACCAGTGATGCATACGAGCAGTTATGCATTACTAGTGATGCATAAGAGCAGTTATGCATCACCAGTGATGCATAAGAGCAGTTATGCATCACCAGTGATGCATAAGAGTAGTTATGCATCACCAGTAATTTATAAGAGCAGTTATGCATTACCCGTGATGCATAAGAGCAGTTATGCATTACCAGTGATGCATTCGAGCACTTATGCATTACCAGTGATGTATACGAGCAGCTATGCATCACCGGTGATGCATACGAGGAGTTATGCATCACCAATGATGCATAAGAGCAGTTATGCATCACCAGTGATGCATTAGAGCAGTTATGCATAGCCAGTGATCCATAATGCAGTTATGCATCACCAGTGATGCATAAGAGCAGTTATGCATCACCAGTGATGTATAAGAGCAGCTATGCATCACCAGTGATGCATAGGAGCAGTTATGCATCACCAGTGATGCATAAGAGCAGTTTTGCATCACCAGTGATGCATAAGATCAGTTATGCATCACCAGTGATGCATAAGAGCAGTTATGCATCACCAGTGATGCATAAGTGCAGTTATGTATCACCAGTGATGCATAAGGGCAGTTATGCATCACCAGTGACGCATAAGAGCAATTATACATCACCAGTGATGCATAAGAGCAGTTATGCATCACCAGTGATGCATAAGAGCAGTTATGCAGCACCAGTGATGCATAAGAGCATTTATGCATCACCAGTGATGCATAAGAGCAGTTATGCATCACCAGTGATGCATAAGAGCAGTTATGAATCACCAGTGATGCATAAGAGCAGTTATGCATCACCAGTGATGCATAAGAGCAGTTATGCATCACCAGTGATTCATAAGAGCAGTTATGCATCACCAGTGATGCATAAGAGCAGTTCTGCATCACCAGTGATGCATAAGAGCAGTTATGCATCACCAGTGATGCATAAGAGCAGTTATGCATCACCAGTGATGCATAAGAGCAGTTATGCATCACCAGTGATGCATAAGAGCAGTTATGCATCACCAGTGATGCATAAGAGCAGTTATGCATCACCAGTGATGCATAAGAGCAGTTATGCATCACCAGTGATGCATAAGAGCAGTTATGCATCACCAGTGATGCATAAGAGCAGTTATGCATCACCAGTGATGCATAAGAGCAGTTATGCATCACCAGTAATGCATAAGAGCAGTTATGCATCACCAGTGATGCATAAGAGCAGTTATGCATCACCAGTGATTCATAAGAGTAGTTATGCATCACCAGTGATGCTTAAGAGCAGTTATGCATCACCAGTGATGCATAAGAGCAGTTATGCATCACCAGTGATGCATAAGAGCAGTTATGCATCAGCAGTGTTGCATAAGAGCAGTTAAGCATCACCAGTGATGCATAGGAGCAGTTATGCATCACCAGTGATGCACAAGAGCAGTTATGCATTACCAGTGATGCATGAGAGCAGTAATGCATCACCAGTGATGCATAAGAGCAGCTATGGATCACCAGTGATGCATAAGAGCAGTTATGCAACACCAGTGATGCATTAGAGCAGTTATGCATCACCAGTGATGCATACGAGCAGTTATGCCTCACAAGTGATGCATACGAGCAGTTATGCATCACCAGTGATGCATACGAGCACCTATGCATCACCAGCGATGCATACGAGCAGTTATGCATCACCAGTGATGCAAAAGCAGTTATGCATCACCAGTGCTGCATACGAGCAGTTATGCATCACCAGTGATGCATACGAGCAGTTATGCATCACTGGTGATGCATACCAGCAGTTATGCATCACCAGTGATGCAAAAGAGCAGTTATGCATCACCAGTGATGTATAAGAGCAGTTATGCATCACCAGTGACGCATAAGAGCAATTATACATCACCAGTGATGCATAAGAGCAGTTATGAATCACCAGTGATGCATAAGAGCATTTATGCATCACCAGTGATGCATACGAGCACTTATGCATCACCAGTGATGCATACGAGCAGTTATGCATCGCCAGTGATGCATAAAAGCAGTTATGCATCACCAGTGATGCATAAGAGCAGTTATGCATCACCAGTGATGCATAAGAGCAGTTATGTATCACCAGTGATGCATAAGAGCAGTTATGCATCACCAGTGATGCATAAGAGCAGTTATGCATCACCAGTGATGTATAAGAGCAGTTATGCATCACCAGTGACGCATAAGAGCAATTATACATCACCAGTGATGCATAAGAGCAGTTATGCATCACCAGTGATGCATAAGAGCAGCTATGCAGCACCAGTGAAGCATTAGAGCATTTATGCATCACCAGTGATGCATAAGAGCAGTTATGAATCACCAGTGATGCATAAGAGCAGTTATGCATCACCAGTGATGCAAAAGAGCAGTTATGCATCACCAGTGATGCATAAGAGCAGTTATGCATCACCAGTTATGCATTAGAGCAGTTATGCATCACCAGTGATGCATACGAGCAGTTATGCATCACCAGTGATACATACGAGCAGTTATGCATTACCAGTGATGCATACGAGCACTTGTGCATTACCAGTGATGCATACGAGCAGTTATGCATCACCAGTGATGCATACGAGAACTTATGCATTACCAGTGATGTATACGAGCAGCTATGCATCACCGGTGATGCATACGAGGAGTTATGCATCACCAGTGATGCATAAGAGCAGTTATGCATCACCAGTGATGCATACGAGCAGTATTGCATCACCAGTGATGCATAAGAGCAGTTATGCATCACCAGTTATGCATTAGAGCAGTTATGCATCACCAGTGATGCATACAAGCAGTTATGCATCACCAGTGATGCATACGAGCACTTATGCATCACCAGTGATTCATACGAGCAGCTATGCATCACCAGTGATGCATACGAGCAGTTATGGATCACCAGTGATGCATACGAGCAGTTATGCATCACCAGTGATGCATACGAGCAGTATTGCATCACCAGTGATGCATACGAGCAGTTATGCATCACCAGTGATACATACGAGCAGTTATGCATTACCAGTGATGCATACGAGCACTTGTGCATTACCAGTGATGCATACGAGCAGTTATGCATTACCAGTGATGCATACGAGCACTTATGCATTACCAGTGATGTATACGAGCAGCTATGCATCACCGGTGATGCATACGAGCAGTTATGCATCACCAGTGATGCATAAGAGCAGTTATGCATCACCAGTGATGCATACGAGCAGTTATGGGTCACCAGTGATGCATACGAGCAGTTATGCATCACCAGTGATGCATACGAGCAGTATTGCATCACCAGTGATGCATACGAGCAGTTATGCATCACCAGTGATACATACGAGCAGTTATGCATTACCAGTGATGCATACGAGCAGTTATGCATCACCAGTGATACATACGAACAGTTATGCATCACCAGTGATGCATACGAGAAGTTATGCATTACCAGTGATGCATACGAGCACTTGTGCATTACCAGTGATGCATACGAGCAGTTATGCATCACCAGTGATGCATACGAGCACTTATGCATTACCAGTGATGTATACGAGCAGCTATGCATCACCGGTGATGCATACGAGCAGATATGCATCACCAGTGATGCATAAGAGCAGTTATGCATCACCAGTGATGCATACGAGCAGTATTGCATCACCAGTGATGCATACGAGCAGTTATGCATCACCAGTGATACATACGAGCAGTTATGCATTACCAGTGATGCATACGAGCACTTATGCATTACCAGTGATGCATACGAGCAGTTATGCATCACCAGTGATGCATAAGAGCAGTCATGCATCACCAGTGATGCATAAGAGCAGTTATGCATCACCAGTGATGCATAAGAGCAGTTATGCATCACCAGTGATGCATAAGAGCAGTTATGCAGCACCAGTGACGCATAAGAACAATTATGCATCACCAGTGATGCATAAAAAATTATGCATCACCAGTGATGCATAAAAGCAGTTATGCATCACCAGTGATGCATATGAGCAGTTATGCAGCACCAGTGATGCATACGAGCAGTTATGGATCACCAGTGATGCATACGAGCAGTTATGCATCACCAGTGATGCATACGAGCAGTATTGCATCACCAGTGATGCATACGAGCAGTTATGCATCACCAGTGATACATACGAGCAGTTATGCATTACCAGTGATGTATACGAGCAGTTATGCATCACCAGTGATACATACGAACAGTTATGCATCACCAGTGATGCATACGAGCAGTTATGCATTACCAGTGATGCATACGAGCACTTATGCATTACCAGTGATGTATACGAGCAGCTATGCATCACCGGTGATGCATACGAGCAGTTATGCATCACCAGTGATGCATAAGAGCAGTTATGCATCACCAGTGATGCATTAGAGCAGTTATGCATAGCCAGTGATGCATAATGCAGTTATGCAGTGATGCATAATGCAGTTATGCATCACTAGTGATGCATAAGAGCAGTTATGCATCACCAGTGATGCATAGGAGCAGTTATGCATCACCAGTGATGCATAAGAGCAGCTATGCATCACCAGTGATGCATAGGAGCAGTTATGCATCACCAGTGATGCATAAGAGCAGTTTTGCATCACCAGTGATGCATAAGAGCAGTTATCCATCACCAGTGATGCATAAGAGCAGTTATGCATCACCAGTGATGCATAAGAGTAATTATGCATCACCAGTGATGCATAAGAGCAGTTATGCATCACCAGTGATGCATAAGAGCAGTTATGCATCACCAGTGATGCATAAGAGCAGTTATGCATCACCAGTTATGCATAAGAGTAGTTATGCATCACCAGTGATGCATAAGAGCAGTTATGCATCACCAGTGATGCAAAGGAGCAGTTATGCATCACCAGTGATGCATAAGAGCAGCTATGCATCACCAGTGATGCATAGGAGTAGTTATGCATCACCAGTGATGCATAAGAGCAGTTTTGCATCACCAGTGATGCATAAGAGCAGTTATCCATCACCAGTGATGCATAAGAGCAGTTATGCATCACCAGTGATGCATAAGAGTAGTTATGCATCACCAGTAATTTATAAGAGCAGTTATGCATTACCCGTGATGCATAAGAGCAGTTATGCATTACCAGTGATGCATTCGAGCACTTATGCATTACCAGTGATGTATACGAGCAGCTATGCATCACCGGTGATGCATACGAGGAGTTATGCATCACCAATGATGCATAAGAGTAGTTATGCATCACCAGTGATGCATTAGAGCAGTTATGCATAGCCAGTGATGCATAATGCAGTTATGCATCACCAGTGATGCATAAGAGCAGTTATGCATCACCAGTGATGTATAAGAGCAGCTATGCATCACCAGTGATGTATAAGAGCAGTTATGCATCACCAGTGACGCATAAGAGCAATTATACATCACCAGTGATGCATAAGAGCAGTTATGAATCACCAGTGATGCATAAGAGCATTTATGCATCACCAGTGATGCATACGAGCACTTATGCATCACCAGTGATGCATACGAGCAGTTATGCATCGCCAGTGATGCATAAAAGCAGTTATGCATCACCAGTGATGCATAAGAGCAGTTATGCATCACCAGTGATGCATAAGAGCAGTTATGTATCACCAGTGATGCATAAGAGCAGTTATGCATCACCAGTGATGCATAAGAGCAGTTATGCATCACCAGTGATGTATAAGAGCAGTTATGCATCACCAGTGACGCATAAGAGCAATTATACATCACCAGTGATGCATAAGAGCAGTTATGCATCACCAGTGATGCATAAGAGCAGCTATGCAGCACCAGTGAAGCATTAGAGCATTTATGCATCACCAGTGATGCATAAGAGCAGTTATGAATCACCAGTGATGCATAAGAGCAGTTATGCATCACCAGTGATGCAAAAGAGCAGTTATGCATCACCAGTGATGCATAAGAGCAGTTATGCATCACCAGTTATGCATTAGAGCAGTTATGCATCACCAGTGATGCATACGAGCAGTTATGCATCACCAGTGATACATACGAGCAGTTATGCATTACCAGTGATGCATACGAGCACTTGTGCATTACCAGTGATGCATACGAGCAGTTATGCATCACCAGTGATGCATACGAGAACTTATGCATTACCAGTGATGTATACGAGCAGCTATGCATCACCGGTGATGCATACGAGGAGTTATGCATCACCAGTGATGCATAAGAGCAGTTATGCATCACCAGTGATGCATACGAGCAGTATTGCATCACCAGTGATGCATAAGAGCAGTTATGCATCACCAGTTATGCATTAGAGCAGTTATGCATCACCAGTGATGCATACAAGCAGTTATGCATCACCAGTGATGCATACGAGCACTTATGCATCACCAGTGATTCATACGAGCAGCTATGCATCACCAGTGATGCATACGAGCAGTTATGGATCACCAGTGATGCATACGAGCAGTTATGCATCACCAGTGATGCATACGAGCAGTATTGCATCACCAGTGATGCATACGAGCAGTTATGCATCACCAGTGATACATACGAGCAGTTATGCATTACCAGTGATGCATACGAGCACTTGTGCATTACCAGTGATGCATACGAGCAGTTATGCATTACCAGTGATGCATACGAGCACTTATGCATTACCAGTGATGTATACGAGCAGCTATGCATCACCGGTGATGCATACGAGCAGTTATGCATCACCAGTGATGCATAAGAGCAGTTATGCATCACCAGTGATGCATACGAGCAGTTATGGGTCACCAGTGATGCATACGAGCAGTTATGCATCACCAGTGATGCATACGAGCAGTATTGCATCACCAGTGATGCATACGAGCAGTTATGCATCACCAGTGATACATACGAGCAGTTATGCATTACCAGTGATGCATACGAGCAGTTATGCATCACCAGTGATACATACGAACAGTTATGCATCACCAGTGATGCATACGAGAAGTTATGCATTACCAGTGATGCATACGAGCACTTGTGCATTACCAGTGATGCATACGAGCAGTTATGCATCACCAGTGATGCATACGAGCACTTATGCATTACCAGTGATGTATACGAGCAGCTATGCATCACCGGTGATGCATACGAGCAGATATGCATCACCAGTGATGCATAAGAGCAGTTATGCATCACCAGTGATGCATACGAGCAGTATTGCATCACCAGTGATGCATACGAGCAGTTATGCATCACCAGTGATACATACGAGCAGTTATGCATTACCAGTGATGCATACGAGCACTTATGCATTACCAGTGATGCATACGAGCAGTTATGCATCACCAGTGATGCATAAGAGCAGTCATGCATCACCAGTGATGCATAAGAGCAGTTATGCATCACCAGTGATGCATAAGAGCAGTTATGCATCACCAGTGATGCATAAGAGCAGTTATGCAGCACCAGTGACGCATAAGAACAATTATGCATCACCAGTGATGCATAAAAAATTATGCATCACCAGTGATGCATAAAAGCAGTTATGCATCACCAGTGATGCATATGAGCAGTTATGCAGCACCAGTGATGCATACGAGCAGTTATGGATCACCAGTGATGCATACGAGCAGTTATGCATCACCAGTGATGCATACGAGCAGTATTGCATCACCAGTGATGCATACGAGCAGTTATGCATCACCAGTGATACATACGAGCAGTTATGCATTACCAGTGATGTATACGAGCAGTTATGCATCACCAGTGATACATACGAACAGTTATGCATCACCAGTGATGCATACGAGCAGTTATGCATTACCAGTGATGCATACGAGCACTTATGCATTACCAGTGATGTATACGAGCAGCTATGCATCACCGGTGATGCATACGAGCAGTTATGCATCACCAGTGATGCATAAGAGCAGTTATGCATCACCAGTGATGCATTAGAGCAGTTATGCATAGCCAGTGATGCATAATGCAGTTATGCATCACTAGTGATGCATAAGAGCAGTTATGCATCACCAGTGATGCATAGGAGCAGTTATGCATCACCAGTGATGCATAAGAGCAGCTATGCATCACCAGTGATGCATAGGAGCAGTTATGCATCACCAGTGATGCATAAGAGCAGTTTTGCATCACCAGTGATGCATAAGAGCAGTTATCCATCACCAGTGATGCATAAGAGCAGTTATGCATCACCAGTGATGCATAAGAGTAATTATGCATCACCAGTGATGCATAAGAGCAGTTATGCATCACCAGTGATGCATAAGAGCAGTTATGCATCACCAGTGATGCATAAGAGCAGTTATGCATCACCAGTTATGCATAAGAGTAGTTATGCATCACCAGTGATGCATAAGAGCAGTTATGCATCACCAGTGATGCAAAGGAGCAGTTATGCATCACCAGTGATGCATAAGAGCAGCTATGCATCACCAGTGATGCATAGGAGTAGTTATGCATCACCAGTGATGCATAAGAGCAGTTTTGCATCACCAGTGATGCATAAGAGCAGTTATCCATCACCAGTGATGCATAAGAGCAGTTATGCATCACCAGTGATGCATAAGAGTAGTTATGCATCACCAGTAATTTATAAGAGCAGTTATGCATTACCCGTGATGCATAAGAGCAGTTATGCATTACCAGTGATGCATTCGAGCACTTATGCATTACCAGTGATGTATACGAGCAGCTATGCATCACCGGTGATGCATACGAGGAGTTATGCATCACCAATGATGCATAAGAGTAGTTATGCATCACCAGTGATGCATTAGAGCAGTTATGCATAGCCAGTGATGCATAATGCAGTTATGCATCACCAGTGATGCATAAGAGCAGTTATGCATCACCAGTGATGTATAAGAGCAGCTATGCATCACCAGTGATGCATAGGAGCAGTTATGCATCACCAGTGATGCATAAGAGCAGTTTTGCATCACCAGTGATGCATAAGATCAGTTATGCATCACCAGTGATGCATAAGAGCAGTTATGCATCACCAGTGATGCAAAAGAGCAGTTATGCATCACCAGTGAGGCATAAGAGCAGTTATGCATCACCAGTTATGCATTAGAGCAGTTGTGCATCACCAGTGATGCATACGAGCAGTTATGCATCACCAGTGATGCATACGAGCACTTATGCATCACCAGTGATGCATACGAGCAGTTATGCATCACTAGTGATGCATAAGAGCAGTTATGCATCACCAGTGATGCATAAGAGCAGTTATGCAGCACCAGTGACGCATAAGAACAATTATGCATCACCAGTGATGCATACAAGCAGTTATGCATCACCAGTGATGCATATGAGCAGTTATGCAGCACCAGTGATGCATACGAGCAGTTATGGATCACCAGTGATGCATACGAGCAGTTATGCATCACCAGTGATGCATACGAGCAGTATTGCATCACCAGTGATGCATACGAGCAGTTATGCATCACCAGTGATACATACGAGCAGTTATGCATTACCAGTGATGCATACGAGCAGTTATGCATCACCAGTGATACATACGAACAGTTATGCATCACCAGTGATGCATACGAGCAGTTATGCATTACCAGTGATGCATACGAGCACTTATGCATTACCAGTGTTGTATACGAGCAGCTATGCATCACCGGTGATGCATACGAGCAGTTATGCATCACCAGTGATGCATAAGAGCAGTTATGCATCACCAGTGATGCATTAGAGCAGTTATGCATAGCCAGTGATGCAAAATGCAGTTATGCATCACCAGTGATGCATAAGAGCAGTTATGCATCACCAGTGATGCATAGGAGCAGTTATGCATCACCAGTGATGCATAAGAGCAGCTATGCATCACCAGTGATGCATAGGAGCAGTTATGCATCACCAGTGATGCATAAGAGCAGTTTTGCATCACCAGTGATGCATAAGAGCAGTTATCCATCACCAGTGATGCATAAGAGCAGTTATGCATCACCAGTGATGCATAAGAGTAGTTATGCATCACCAGTGATGCATAAGAGCAGTTATGCATCACCAGTGATGCATAAGAGCAGTTATGCATCACCAGTTATGCATAAGAGTAGTTATGCATCACCAGTGATGCATAAGAGCAGTTATGCATCACCAGTGATGCATAGGAGCAGTTATGCATCACCAGTGATGCATAAGAGCAGCTATGCATCACCAGTGATGCATAGGAGCAGTTATGCATCACCAGTGATGCATAAGAGCAGTTTTGCATCACCAGTGATGCATAAGAGCAGTTATCCATCACCAGTGATGCATAAGAGCAGTTATGCATCACCAGTGATGCATAAGAGTAGTTATGCATCACCAGTAATTTATAAGAGCAGTTATGCATTACCCGTGATGCATAAGAGCAGTTATGCATTACCAGTGATGCATTCGAGCACTTATGCATTACCAGTGATGCATTAGAGCAGTTATGCATAGCCAGTGATCCATAATGCAGTTATGCATCACCAGTGATGCATAAGAGCAGTTATGCATCACCAGTGATGTATAAGAGCAGCTATGCATCACCAGTGATGCATAGGAGCAGTTATGCATCACCAGTGATGCATAAGAGCAGTTATGCATCACCAGTGATGCAAAAGAGCAGTTATGCATCACCAGTGAGGCATAAGAGCAGTTATGCATCACCAGTTATGCATTAGAGCAGTTGTGCATCACCAGTGATGCATACGAGCAGTTATGCATTACCAGTGATGCATACGAGCACTTATGCATCACCAGTGATGCATACGAGCAGTTATGCATCACTAGTGATGCATACGAGCAGTATTGCATCACCAGTGATGCATACGAGCAGTTATGCATCACCAGTGATGCATAAGTGCAGTTATGTATCACCAGTGATGCATAAGGGCAGTTATGCATCACCAGTGATGCATAAGAGCAGTTATGCATCACCAGTGATGTATAAGAGCAGTTATGCATCACCAGTGACGCATAAGAGCAATTATACATCACCAGTGATGCATAAGAGCAGTTTTGCATCACCACTGATGCATAAGAGCAGTTATGCAGCACCAGTGATGCATAAGAGCATTTATGCATCACCAGTGATGCATAAGAGCAGTTATGCATCACCAGTGATGCATAAGAGCAGCTATGGATCACCAGTGATGCATAAGAGCAGTTATGCAACACCAGTGATGCATTAGAGCAGTTATGCATCACCAGTGATGCATACGAGCAGTTATGCATCACAAGTGATGCATACGAGCAGTTATGCATCACCAGTGATGCATACGAGCACCTATGCATCACCAGCGATGCATACGAGCAGTTATGCATCACCAGTGATGCAAAAGCAGTTATGCATCACCAGTGCTGCATACGAGCAGTTATGCATCACCAGTGATGCATACGAGCAGTTATGCATCACTGGTGATGCATACCAGCAGTTATGCATCACCAGTGATGCACACGAGCACTTATGCATCACCAGTGATGCATACGAGCAGTTATGCATCACCAGTGATGCATAAGAGCAGTTATGCATCACCAGTGATGCATAAGAGCAGTTATGCATCAGCAGTGATGCATAAGAGCAGTTATGCATCATCAGTGATGCATAAGAGCAGTTATGCATCAGCAGTGATGCATAAGAGCAGTTATGCATCACCAGTGATGCGTAATGGCAGTTATGCATCACCAGTGATGCATAAGAGCAGTTATGCACCACCAGCGGTGCATAAGAGCAGTTATGCATCGCCAGTGATGTATAAGAGCAGTTATTTATCGCCAGCAATGCATAAGAGCAGTTATGCATCACCAGTGATGCATAGGAACAGTTATGCATCACCAGTGATGCACAAGAGCAGTTATGCATTACCAGTGATGCATGAGAGCAGTAATGCATCACCAGTGATGCATAAGAGCAGCTATGGATCACCAGTGATGCATAAGAGCAGTTTTGCAACACCAGTGATGCATTAGAGCAGTTATGCATCACCAGTGATGCATACGAGCAGTTATGCATCACAAGTGATGCATACGAGCAGTTATGCATCACTGGTGATGCATACCAGCAGTTATGCATCACCAGTGCTGCATACGAGCAGTTATGCATCACCAGTGATGCATACGAGCAGTTATGCATCACTGGTGATGCATACCAGCAGTTATGCATCACCAGTGATGCACACGAGCACTTATGCATCACCAGTGATGCATACGAGCAGTTATGCATCACCAGTGATGCATAAGAGCAGTTATGCATCACCAGTGATGTATAAGAGCAGTTATGCATCACCAGTGACGCATAAGAGCAATTATACATCACCAGTGATGCATAAGAGCAGTTATGAATCACCAGTGATGCATAAGAGCACTTATGCATCACCAGTGATGCATACGAGCACTTATGCATCACCAGTGATGCATACGAGCAGTTATGCATCGCCAGTGATGCATAAGAGCAGTTATGCATCACCAGTGATGCATAAGAGCAGTTATGCATCACCAGTGACGCATAAGAGCAGTTATGCATCACCAGTGACGCATAAGAGCAGTTATGCATCACCAGTGATGCATAAGAGCAGTTATGCATTACCAGTTATGCATTAGAGCAGTTATGCATCACCAGTGATGCATACGAGCAGTTATGCATCACCAGTGATGCATACGAGCACTTATGCATCACCAGTGATGCATACGAGCAGCTATGCATCACCAGTGATGCATACGAGCTGTTATGGATCACCAGTGATGCATACGAGCAGTTATGCATCACCAGTGATGCATACGAGCAGTATTGCATCACCAGTGATGCATACGAGCAGTTATGCATCACCAGTGATACATACGAGCAGTTATGCATTACCAGTGATGCATACGAGCACTTGTGCATTACCAGTGATGCATACGAGCAGTTATGCATCACCAGTGATGCATACGAGAACTTATGCATTACCAGTGATGTATACGAGCAGCTATGCATCACCGGTGATGCATACGAGCAGTTATGCATCACCAGTGATGCATACGAGCACTTATGCATCACCAGTGATGCATACGAGCAGCTATGCATCACCAGTGATGCATACGAGCTGTTATGGATCACCAGTGATGCATACGAGCAGTTATGCATCACCAGTGATGCATTAGAGCAGTTATGCATCACCAGTGATGCATACAAGCAGTTATGCATCACCAGTGATGCATACGAGCACTTATGCATCACCAGTAATGCATACGAGCAGCTATGCATCACCAGTGATGCATACGAGCAGTTATGGATCACCAGTGATGCATACGAGAACTTATGCATTACCAGTGATGTATACGAGCAGCTATGCATCACCGGTGATGCATACGAGCAGTTATGCATCACCAGTGATGCATAAGAGCAGTTATGCATCACCAGTGATGCATACGAGCAGTATTGCATCACCAGTGATGCATAAGAGCAGTTATGCATCACCAGTTATGCATTAGAGCTGTTATGCATCACCAGTGATGCATACAAGCAGTTATGCATCACCAGTGATGCATACGAGCACTTATGCATCACCAGTAATGCATACGAGCAGCTATGCATCACCAGTGATGCATACGAGCAGTTATGGATCACCAGTGATGCATACGAGCAGTTATGCATCACCAGTGATGCATACGAGCAGTATTGCATCACCAGTGATGCATACGAGCAGTTATGCATCACCAGTGATACATACGAGCAGTTATGCATTACCTGTGATGCATACGAGCACTTGTGCATTACCAGTGATGCATACGAGCAGTTATGCATCACCAGTGATGCATACGAGCACTTATGCATTACCAGTGATGTATACGAGCAGCTATGCATCACCGGTGATGCATACGAGCAGTTATGCATCAACAGTGATGCATAAGAGCAGTTATGCATCACCAGTGATGCATACGAGCAGTTATGGATCACCAGTGATGCATACGAGCAGTTATGCATCACCAGTGATGCATACGAGCAGTATTGCATCACCAGTGATGCATACGAGCAGTTATGCATCACCAGTGATACATACGAGCAGTTATGCATTACCAGTGATGCATACGAGCAGTTATGCATCACCAGTGATACATACGAACAGTTATGCATCACCAGTGATGTATACGAGCAGTTATGCATTGCCAGTGATGCATACGAGCACTTGTGCATTACCAGTGATGCATACGAGCAGTTATGCATCACCAGTGATGCATACGAGAACTTATGCATTACCAGTGATGTATACGAGCAGCTATGCATCACCGGTGATGCATACGAGCAGTTATGCATCACCAGTGATGCATAAGAGCAGTTATGCATCACCAGTGATGCATACGAGCAGTATTGCATCACCAGTGATGCATAAGAGCAGTTATGCATCACCAGTTATGCATTAGAGCAGTTATGCATCACCAGTGATGCATACAAGCAGTTATGCATCACCAGTGATGCATACGAGCACTTATGCATCACCAGTAATGCATACGAGCAGCTATGCATCACCAGTGATGCATACGAGCAGTTATGGATCACCAGTGATGCATACGAGCAGTTATGCATCACCAGTGATGCATACGAGCAGTATTGCATCACCAGTGATGCATACGAGCAGTTATGCATCACCAGTGATACATACGAGCAGTTATGCATTACCAGTGATGCATACGAGCACTTGTGCATTACCAGTGATGCATACGAGCAGTTATGCATCACCAGTGATGCATACGAGCACTTATGCATTACCAGTGATGTATACGAGCAGCTATGCATCACCGGTGATGCATACGAGCAGTTATGCATCACCAGTGATGCATAAGAGCAGTTATGCATCACCAGTGATGCATACGAGCAGTTATGGATCACCAGTGATGCATACGAGCAGTTATGCATCACCAGTGATGCATACGAGCAGTATTGCATCACCAGTGATGCATACGAGCAGTTATGCATCACCAGTGATACATACGAGCAGTTATGCATTACCAGTGATGCATACGAGCAGTTATGCATCACCAGTGATACATACGAACAGTTATGCATCACCAGTGATGTATACGAGCAGTTATGCATTGCCAGTGATGCATACGAGCACTTATGCATTACCAGTGATGTATACGAGCAGATATGCATCACCGGTGATGCATACGAGCAGTTATGCATCACCAGTGATGCATAAGAGCAGTTATGCATCACCAGTGATGCATACGAGCAGTTATGCATCACCAGTGATGCATACGAGCAGTTATGCATCACCAGTGATGCATAGGAGCAGTTATGCATCACCAGTGATGCATAAGAGCAGCTATGCATCACCAGTGATGCATAGGAGCAGTTCTGCATCACCAGTGATGCATAAGAGCAGTTATGCATCACCAGTGATGCATAAGAGCAGTTATGCATCACCAGTGATGCATAAGAACAGTTATGCATCACCAGTGATGCATAAGAGCAGTTATGCATCACCAGTGATGCATAAGAGCAGTTATGCATCACCAGTGATGCATAAGAGCAGTTATGCATCACCAGTGATGCATAAGAGCAGTTATGCATCACCAGTGATGCATAAGAGCAGTTATGCATCACCAGTGATGCATAAGAGCAGTTATGCATCACCAGTGATTCATAAGAGTAGTTATGCATCACCAGTGATGCATACGAGCACTTATGCATCACCAGTGATGCATACGAGCAGTTATGCATCACTAGTGATGCATACGAGCAGCTATGCATCACCAGTGATGCATACGAGCAGTTATGCATCACTAGTGATGCATAAGAGCAGTTATGCATCACCAGTGATGCATAAGTGCATTTATGCATCACCAGTGATGCATAAGAGCAGTTATGCATCACCAGTGATGCATAAGAGCAGTTATGAATCACCAGTGATGCATAAGAGCAGTTATGCATCACCAGTGATGCATAAGAGCAGTTATGCATCACCAGTGATTCATAAGAGCAGTTATGCATCACCAGTGATGCATAAGAGCAGTTCTGCATCACCAGTGATGCATAAGAGCAGTTATGCATCACCAGTGATGCATAAGAGCAGTTATGCATCACCAGTGATGCATAAGAGCAGTTATGCATCACCAGTGATGCATAAGAGCAGTTATGCATCACCAGTGATGCATAAGAGCAGTTATGCATCACCAGTGATGCATAAGAGCAGTTATGCATCACCAGTGATGCATAAGAGCAGTTATGCATCACCAGTGATGCATAAGAGCAGTTATGCATCACCAGTGATGCATAAGAGCAGTTATGCATCACCAGTGATGCATAAGAGCAGTTATGCATCACCAGTGATTCATAAGAGTAGTTATGCATCACCAGTGATGCTTAAGAGCAGTTATGCATCACCAGTGATGCATAAGAGCAGTTATTCATCACCAGTGATGCATAAGAGCAGTTATGCATCAGCAGTGATGCATAAGAGCAGTTAAGCATCACCAGTGATGCATAGGAGCAGTTATGCATCACCAGTGATGCATAAGAGCAGTTATGCATCACCAGTGATGCATAAGAGCAGTTATGCATAAGAGCAGTTATGCATCACCAGTGATGCATAAGAGCAGTTATGCATCAGAAGTGATGCATAAGAGCAGTTATGCATCATCAGTGATGCATAAGAGCAGTTATGCATCAGCAGTGATGCATAAGATCAGTTATGCATCACCAGTGATGCGTAATGGCAGTTATGCATCACCAGTGATGCATAAGAGCAGTTATGCACCACCAGTGGTGCATAAGAGCAGTTATGCATCGCCAGTGATGTATAAGAGCAGTTATTTATCGCCAGCGATGCATAAGAGCAGTTATGCATCACCAGTGATGCATAGGAACAGTTATGCATCACCAGTGATGCACAAGAGCAGTTATGCATTACCAGTGATGCATGAGAGCAGTAATGCATCACCAGTGATGCATAAGAGCAGCTATGGATCACCAGTGATGCATAAGAGCAGTTATGCAACACCAGTGATGCATTAGAGCAGTTATGCATCACCAGTGATGCATACGAGCAGTTATGCATCACAAGTGATGCATACGAGCAGTTATGCATCACCAGTGATGCATACGAGCACCTATGCATCACCAGCGATGCATACGAGCAGTTATGCATCACCAGTGATGCAAAAGCAGTTATGCATCACCAGTGCTGCATACGAGCAGTTATGCATCACCAGTGATGCATACGAGCAGTTATGCATCACTGGTGATGCATACCAGCAGTTATGCATCACCAGTGATGCATACGAGCACTTATGCATCACCAGTGATGCATACGAGCAGTTATGCATCACCAGTGATGCATAAGAGCAGTTATGCATCACCAGTGATGTATAAGAGCAGTTATGCATCACCAGTGACGCATAAGAGCAAATATACATCACCAGTGATGCATAAGAGCAGTTATGAATCACCAGTGATGCATAAGAGCACTTATGCATCACCAGTGATGCATACGAGCACTTATGCATCACCAGTGATGCATACGAGCAGTTATGCATCGCCAGTGATGCATAAGAGCAGTTATGCATCACCAGTGATGCATAAGAGCAGTTATGCATCACCAGTGATGCATAAGAGCAGTTATGTATCACCAGTGATGCAGAAGAGCAGTTATGCATCACCAGTGATGCATAAGAGCAGTTATGCATCACCAGTGATGTATAAGAGCAGTTATGCATCACCAGTGACGCATAAGAGCAGTTATGCATCACCAGTGATGCATAAGAGCAGTTATGCATCACGAGTTATGCATTAGAGCAGTTATGCATCACCAGTGATGCATACGAGCAGTTATGCATCACCAGTGATGCATACGAGCACTTATGCATCACCAGTGATGCATACGAGCAGTTATGGATCACCAGTGATGCATACGAGCAGTTATGCATCACCAGTGATGCATACGAGCAGTATTGCATCACCAGTGATGCATACGAGCAGTTATGCATCACCAGTGATACATACGAGCAGTTATGCATTACCAGTGATGCAGAAGAGCACTTGTGCATAACCAGTGATGCATACGAGCAGTTATGCATCACCAGTGATGCATACGAGAACTTATGCATTACCAGTGATGTATACGAGCAGCTATGCATCACCGGTTATGCATACGAGCAGTTATGCATCACCAGTGATGCATAAGAGCAGTTATGCATCACCAGTGATGCATACGAGCAGTATTGCATCACCAGTGATGCATAAGAGCAGTTATGCATCACCAGTTACGCATTAGAGCAGTTATGCATCACCAGTGATGCATACAAGCAGTTATGCATCACCAGTGATGCATACGAGCACTTATGCATCACCAGTAATGCATACGAGCAGCTATGCATCACCAGTGATGCATACGAGCAGTTATGCATCACCAGTGATGCATACGAGCAGTATTGCATCACCAGTGATGCATACGAGCAGTTATGCATCACCAGTGATACATACGAGCAGTTATGCATTACCAGTGATGCATACGAGCACTTGTGCATTACCAGTGATGCATACGAGCAGTTATGCATCACCAGTGATGCGTACGAGCACTTATGCATTACCAGTGATGTATACGAGCAGCTATGCATCACCGGTGATGCATACGAGCAGTTATGCATCACCAGTGATGCATAAGAGCAGTTATGCATCACCAGTGATGCATACGAGCAGTTATGGATCACCAGTGATGCATACGAGCAGTTATGCATCACCAGTGATGCATACGAGCAGTATTGCATCACCAGTGATGCATACGAGCAGTTATGCATCACCAGTGATACATACGAGCAGTTATGCATTACCAGTGATGCATACGAGCAGTTATGCATCACCAGTGATACATACGAACAGTTATGCATCACCAGTGATGCATACGAGCAGTTATGCATTGCCAGTGATGCATACGAGCACTTATGCATTACCAGTGATGTATACGAGCAGATATGCATCACCGGTGATGCATACGAGCAGTTATGCATCACCAGTGATGCATAAGAGCAGTTATGCATCACCAGTGATGCATACGAGCAGTTATGCATCACCAGTGATGCATACGAGCAGTTATGCATCACCAGTGATGCATAGGAGCAGTTATGCATCACCAGTGATGCATAAGAGCAGCTATGCATCACCAGTGATGCATAGGAGCAGTTATGCATCACCAGTGATGCATAAGAGCAGTTTTGCATCACCAGTGATGCATAAGAGCAGTTATCCATCACCAGTGATGCATAAGAGCAGTTATGCATCACCAGTGATGCATAAGAGTAGTTATGCATCACCAGTGATGCATAAGAGCAGTTATGCATCACCAGTGATGCATAAGAGCAGTTATGCATCACCAGTTATGCATAAGAGTAGTTTTGCATCACCAGTGATGCATAAGAGCAGTTATGCATCACCAGTGATGCATAGGAGCAGTTATGCATCACCAGTGATGCATAAGAGCAGCTATGCATCACCAGTGATGCATAGGAGCAGTTATGCATCACCAGTGATGCATAAGAACAGTTTTGCATCACCAGTGATGCATAAGAGCAGTTATCCATCACCAGTGATGCACAAGAGCAGTTATGCATCACCAGTGATGCATAAGAGTAGTTATGCATCACCAGTAATTTATAAGAGCAGTTATGCATTACCCGTGATGCATAAGAGCAGTTATGCATTACCAGTGATGCATTCGAGCACTTATGCATTACCAGTGATGTATACGAGCAGCTATGCATCACCGGTGATGCATACGAGCAGTTATGCATCACCAATGATGCATAAGAGCAGTTATGCATCACCAGTGATGCATTAGAGCAGTTATGCATAGCCAATGATGCATAATGCAGTTATGCATCACCAGTGATGCATAAGAGCAGTTATGCATCACCAGTGATGTATAAGAGCAGCTATGCATCACCAGTGATGCATAGGAGCAGTTATGCATCACCAGTGATGCATAAGAGCAGTTTTGCATCACCAGTGATGCATAAGATCAGTTATGCATCACCAGTGATGCATACGAGCAGTTATGCATCACCAATGATGCATAAGAGCAGTTATGCATCACCAGTGATGCAAAAGAGCAGTTATGCATCACCAGTGAGGCATAAGAGCAGTTATGCATCACCAGTTATGCATTAGAGCAGTTGTGCATCACCAGTGATGCATACGAGCAGTTATGCATCACCAGTGATGCATACGAGCACTTATGCATCACCAGTGATGCATACGAGCAGTTATGCATCACTAGTGATGCATACGAGCAGTAATGCATCACCAGTGATGCATACGAGCAGTATTGCATCACCAGTGATTCATACGAGCAGTTATGCATCACCAGTGATGCATAAGAGCAGTTATGTATCACCAGTGATGCATAAGGGCAGTTATGCATCACCAGTGATGCATAAGAGCAGTTATGCATCACCAGTGATGTATAAGAGCAGTTATGCATCACCAGTGACGCATAAGAGCAATTATACATCACCAGTGATGCATAAGAGCAGTTATGCATCACCAGTGATGCATAAGGCAGTTATGCAGCACCAGTGATGCATAAGAGCATTTATGCATCACCAGTGATGCATAAGAGCAGTTATGAATCACCAGTGATGCATAGGAGCAGTTATGCATCACCAGTGATGCAAAAGAGCAGTTATGCATCACCAGTGATGCACAAGAGCAGTTATGCATCACCAGTGATGCATAAGAGTAGTTATGCATCACCAGTAATTTATAAGAGCAGTTATGCATTACCCGTGATGCATAAGAGCAGTTATGCATCACCAGTTATGCATTAGAGAAGTTATGCATCACCAGTGATTCATACGAGCAGCTATGCATCACCAGTGATGCATACGAGCAGTTATGGATCACCAGTGATGCATACGAGCAGTTATGCATCACCAGTGATGCATACGAGCAGTATTGCATCACCAGTGATGCATACGAGCAGTTATGCATTACCAGTGATACATACGAGCAGTTATGCATTACCAGTGATGCATACGAGCACTTATGCATTACCAGTGATGCATACGAGCAGTTATGCATCACCAGTGATGCATACGAGCACTTATGCATTACCAGTGATGCATACGAGCAGTTATGCATCACCAGTGATACATACGAACAGTTATGCATCACCAGTGATGCATACGAGCAGTTATGCATTACCAGTGATGCATACGAGCACTTATGCATTACCAGTGATGTATACGAGCAGCTATGCATCACCGGTGATGCATACGAGCAGGTATGCATCACCAGTGATGCATAAGAGCAGTTATGCATCACCAGTGATGCATTGGAGCAGTTATGCATAGCCAGTGATGCATAATGCAGTTATGCATCACCAGTGATGCATAAGAGCAGTTATGCATCACCAGTGATGCATAGGAGCAGTTATGCATCACCAGTGATGCATAAGAGCAGCTATGCATCACCAGTGATGCATAGGAGCAGTTATGCATCACCAGTGATGCAAAAGAGCAGTTTTGCATCACCAGTGATGCATAAGAGCAGTTATCCATCACCAGTGATGCATAAGAGCAGTTATGCATCACCAATGATGCATAAGAGTAGTTATGCATCACCGGTGATGCATAAGAGCAGTTATGCATCACCAGTGATGCATAAGAGCAGTTATGCATCACCAGTTATGCATAAGAGTAGTTATGCATCACCAGTGATGCATAAGAGCAGTTATGCATCACCAGTGATGCATAGGAGCAGTTATGCATCACCAGTGATGCATAAGAGCAGCTATGCATCACCAGTGATGCATAGGAGCAGTTATGCATCACCAGTGATGCATAAGAGCAGTTTTGCATCACCAGTGATGCATAAGAGCAGTTATGCATCACCAGTGATGCATAAGAGTAGTTATGCATCACCAGTAATTTATAAGAGCAGTTATGCATTACCCGTGATGCATAAGAGCAGTTATGCATTACCAGTGATGCATTCGAGCACTTATGCATTACCAGTGATGTATACGAGCAGCTATGCATCACCGGTGATGCATACGAGCAGTTATGCATCACCAATGATGCATAAGAGCAGTTATGCATCACCAGTGATGCATTAGAGCAGTTATGCATAGCCAGTGATGCATAATGCAGTTATGCATCACCAGTGATGCATAAGAGCAGTTATGCATCACCAGTGATGTATAAGAGCAGCTATGCATCACCAGTGATGCATAGGAGCAGTTATGCATCACCAGTGATGCATAAGAGCAGTTTTGCATCACCAGTGAGGCATAAGATCAGTTATGCATCACCAGTGATGCATACGAGCAGTTATGAATCACCAGTGATGCAAAAGAGCAGTTATGCATCACCAGTGAGGCATAAGAGCAGTTATGCATCACCAGTTATGCATTAGAGCAGTTGTGCATCACCAGTGATGCATACGAGCAGTTATGCATCACCAGTGATGCATACGAGCACTTATGCATCACCAGTGATGCATACGAGCAGCTATGCATCACCAGTGATGCATACGAGCAGTTATGCATCACCAGTGATGCATACGAGCACTTATGCATCACTAGTGATGCATACGAGCAGTTATGCATCACCAGTGATGCATACGAGCAGTATTGCTTCACCAGTGATGCATACGAGCAGTTATGCATCACCAGTGATACATACGAACAGTTATGCATCACCAGTGATGCATACGAGCAGTTATGCATTACCAGTGATGCATACGAGCACTTATGCATTACCAGTGATGTATACGAGCAGCTATGCATCACCGGTGATGCATACGAGCAGTTATGCGTCACCAGTGATGCATAATGCAGTTATGCATCACCAGTGATGCATAAGAGCAGTTATGCATCACCAGTGATGCATAAGAGCAGTTATGCATCACCAGTGATGCATACGAGCAGTTATGCATCACCAGTGATGCATACGAGCAGTTATGCATCACCAGTGATGCGTAAGAGCAGTTATGCATCACCAGTGATGCATAAGAGCAGTTATGCATCACCAGTGATGCAAAAGAGCAGTTATGCATCACCAGTGATGCATAAGAGCGTGATGCATCATTGGTGATGCATCACAGGTGATGCATCACGGGTGATGCATCACTGGTGATGTATCACGGGTGATGCATCACAGGTGATGCATCACTGGTGATGCAAATTTTTAAATCATCAAATCATACAATTGAGTGATCTAGCTTATTATGTCAAATTTATCGTTATGCCTAACGTCATCAATGGAACGATCAGCCACCCAACAAAATTCAAATTTTCATCAAAACAATTATCAAATAGACTTTGAATTTTGTATTATTTTTTAAGTTTCAAAATTTCAAAAAAATTTTAAGACATTATAAACTTGAAATTATCAAATACTTCATTTCTAATAGTTTCTATAGGCACCAACAAAAGAATTTGTAAATAAAGAAAAACTCTTTTTTTTGTACTTGTAAAATTATAGAAGACATGTGTTTCATATGTTAATGCTACCATTCTATTGTTGGAAATTAAAAAAAAAAATATACAAATATTATTTATTTATAGCCTGTCCCTCGATTTCGAACGAAAAACTAGTCGAACGAAAGCAAGTCACTCGAATTGGAATCAATTTGGGTTTCTCTATTTCGAAAACCTTCGATCGACTTGACTAACGTGTGTCAATTTTTTTTCTTACGCATTTACAAATCACAGCGATGCCAAATCATATATTTTGAACATTTTTTACAATTTTCTTTAAAAGTACCAAGAAAAACTACTAAACTGCTCAAAGATAAAAACAACCCTGTTTAACAGTGAGCAGCTGTATATGACAAATGAAATAGAAAAATAACAATACACAAATCAATTTTTATTTAAGAATGTGTTTATTTGTAAAAATTTTTGTTATCGATTGGTTGTGGGTGAGATTGTTAATCGGAAAGCTTTTCTGTTGCTGTTGTCTGTTCGGTGTGGTCACTGCTACAGTCCTGTTAGCTCTTGTAAAATAAAAAATGTAAATATGAACTGCTTGGGGCACACTTACCTTTTACCACCCAGCAAAAGCGTAATAGGGGGTGAAACGGAGTTTAGTTTTTTGGTAAAATTTTCCTCCTCTGCAGAAGATTTGTTTGCTCCGAACACCAGAGTCCCTCTGGCAAAACCAGGCCTTTCTTTCTTCCATATAAAATACATACTTCTTCGGCTGGTCCATTTTTGATTTATTTAAACTAAAAATTTAAAATTCTTAATCTTTATATATATAATTCTCCTGTACGTGTGTTAGTGACTGCACTCCTCCTTAACGGCTGGGCCGATTTCGATGAAATTTGTTGTGTCTGTTTTATTTGATCCCTGAATGGTTTAGATTCACAATTGACCTATATGGGTACAATGGGCGTGGCACCTCCCATACGAAGTAAAAATGTATTTTTGTATATCTGGAGTACTGTTACAGTGGGAGTCTTCAAACTTTGTGTGAGCTTTTTTTATAATAATACTCATAATCTCCCAAAAAAATGAGTGCCATCCAAGCAATGGGCGTGGCACCTCCCATACGAAGAAAACATTCATTATTGCATATCTGGGGTACTATTAAAGTGGGAGTCTTCAAACTTTGTGTGAGCTTCTTTGATAATAATATTCATAATCTTCCAAAAAATATGGGGGATCCAAGCAATGGGCGTGGCACCTCCCATACGAAGTACAAATTTATTATTGCATATCTGGGGTACTATTATTGTGAGAATATTCAAACTTTGTGCGAGCTACCTAGATAATAATGTAATCCTATTCCTAGGCAGAACAACGTTTGCCGGGTCAGCTAGTAAACTATAAATAATTAATTTATAATATATTATTACTTAAAATCGAGTTCAAGATCCTTTTATAAAAAATAATAATAATGATTATTTATTATTTCTTTTCCTCCAATATTTCGTCACCACATTGGGTGACTTCTTCCCTGAAGAAGTCACCCAATGTGGTGACGAAATATTGGAGGAAAAGAAATAATAAATAATCATTATTATTATTTTTTATAAAAGGATCTTGAACTCGATTTTAAGTAATAATATATTATAATATTGAAGATCGAATAAAGGAGGATAAATATATAATTAATTTATTTTGTACTAAACCTTTTGTTATCTATTGCTTTTTTTCCTGTATTTTCTTTTTAAAAATATCAAATATATATTTACTCGACAAAAAAATATCAAGTGACTGATTTTGACATTTGCGTTCGCGCTGTTCGAAATAGAGAAACTAAACTTTGTATGAAAACAGTTACGTTTTCATTCGACTTGTCGTTCAAGTCATTGTTCGCATAGTGAAACCCAAATCAGTTTTCTTTCGCCGAGAAAGCGAAATAGAGGAACAGGCTGCTAATAAATTTTATATGAAATGTATTTTAGTCTGCTTCTAAAGATCATGAAAAATTATACAAATGAAAAATTATTTTATTATATATTGTAATCCTGGAGAATACACAGTTAAATGTAAAATTTAATGTTTTCTGTTTCTAAAAATCGAAATATAAATAATTTAATTTCGTCTTTCATGTCAATACAAATAACAAGAAATTATTCACATATACATACAAACATAGAAAATAAAAATATGAATCTATGTATGTGTTGTGTTTTGCAATTAAACATACAAAAAAAAACAAAAAAATAAAAACTTTCAAACTTGATAAACTAAAAAAATCGTTTTTTTTTCTAACGCAATTTCAGTTAAATAATAAGGATTATTTTAAATTATTCGATTGTTTTTTCTACTTTTTCAGATTATTAAACAATTATTGAATTTAAATAACAAAATGAGTTGAATATAATGCTAATTCAGTAGTCCTCTTTTTAATTATGTTTTTGACTAATTAAGTAGATATTTTAGATTGTTTTTAAGGACATAATATTGTGAGTGTATTGTTGAGTACATATAAAGGGTGTCCCAAGAAGAACGCAATTTTTAAATCTGGCAACATTCGAAGTGTCATTGTTTGACATTTGAACAATTGTTATTGTTTGCTAGTAGAAGGTACGAGGTTAGTAAAAATGGAGCGCTACACGAATGAACAACGCATTCTCATTGTGAAATTGTTTTACCAAAATGGTGAAAGTTTTGCGGCTACAGTTCGCAAATTGCGATCAATTTGGGGTCACAATAATGCTCCAAAAGAGTCAACTGTAAAGAGATTAATGGATAAATTTGCCGAAACTGGGTCTGTTAGTGATGTAAAGACAACAACGCGCCATCAACCAGGTCGATCGACCGAAAATGTCGCAGCTGTACGTGATGATGTCGCTCAAACTCCATCCACCTCAATTCGACACTGAGCTCAGCAAATTGGTGTCTCCAAATCCACTTTGCAGCGAATTTTGACGAAAGATTTGCATCTTCATGCATACAAAGTTCAATTGACTCAGGAACTGAAGCCAGCTGACCATGGACAGCGAAGGGAGTTCGTTAATTGGGTATTGGAGAGACAACATGAAAATGCTGATTTTGCCGATAAAATCATCTTCAGTGACGAGGCCCATTTTCATCTTGATGGCTTCGTCAATAGGCAGAATTGTCGCATTTGGGGTGAGGAAAATCCTCGAGTGATTCACGAGAAGCAAATGCATCCTCAACGTGTCACTGTGTGGTGTGGTTTTTGGGCTGGAGGAATTATTGGACCTTTTTTTTGTGAAAATGAGGCAGGTCAAGCGCAGTCAATGGTGTTCGGTATCGTGAAATGATAACCAGTTGTTTCTTGCCTAGAATTAAAGAAATGAATGTGGAGGGCATGTGGTTCCAACAAGACGGCGCCACATGTCATACAGCCAGAGAAACAATTCAATTGCTGCATCAGTCATTTCCCGGTCGTGTTATTTGGAATTGGCCGCCTAGATCGTGCGATTTAACACCATTAGATTTTTTTCTTTGGGGTTTTTTGAAGTCGATGGTTTACGCGAATAAGCCGACGACGACTCAAGCCTTAAAAGAGGAAATTGGACGCTGCATTAATGAAATACCGCAGCATTCATGCAAAACGGTCATTGAAAATTTCATTAAAAGATCGCGTGCATGCCAGCAAAGCCGCGGTGGCCATCTGCACGATATATTGTTCCATACATAACCTCATTCTGTCTACTTTACGATATAATAAAGTTTCACGATTTTTTTTAAATATCTGTGTTTTATTTAAAATTTAAAAATTGCGTTCTTCTTGGGACACCCTTTATTACAAAAAATCTAAAGATGATATAATCTTATTTAAAATTCTGGTGGTTGCTTTATATTTTAATATTTTAACTGATGTAGATGAAGTAAAATAAAATTAGGTTATTACATGGCGTATACTTAATTTGATAAAAATCAATATAACTCATACGTCAGCTTGAACTGCAACTTTTTGTTAAATTAGTAACTACATAAAAAAATATGTATTTATATCAAATTTGACAGTTTTAAAGTACCGTTGGCTTTTTTCACTGTAAACAAAAATTATATCTCTCATGGAAAATATTTCCACCTTTTTATGAGTTTTTCAATAGGAACCTCTGACTCTAAATGGTTAACTTTGGAATCAAAAAATACTCGTATTTGCTTTAACGTATGCTGACATTCCAAATATATATTTTTTTAATTCTCTTTTTGCTTTCAAATATGTATCACAATTTTTTTTTAACTAGTTTTATAGTAAATGGGTTTTGTTATATTTTTTTTTTTCTAAAATAGTTCTCATTTTCATTTTATAATTGGAATGAAAAAAATAGAAAGATTTTACAGTTTGTTTTTACACACCAAATCCATATTGACAAACTCGTTTACAAAAATCTCAATTTGTTTTTTGTTTTTATTCTCTCTTTATACATGAATGGAAGATGTTATCTTGCTATATGGAAATCTAAATATGATAAAAATTTGTGCATGTATATTTTGTTTTTCCATTTATATTTGAAAATATAACAAAAATGGTCTTTTGTTATTTTTCGTTTGTATGTGGTATAAATATAAATATTTTTTAAAACCAACCGGAAATAAACTTGGAAAAAAGTTTTTGTTTTTAATGAAATAATATTGTGTTTCTTTTTGTCGAAAGAACTTTATAAAAGAAATATTATTGTTTAAAAAAAAGAAGATTTATTAAAATTTTTATTTATATTATTTTATATTCAATGATGCTTGAAACTCTATTAGCAAAATTATTTAATGTCGTAAAAATTATCATGGGCTGTTTTTTAATCTATAAATATTTTTCAGTTTAATATAAGAAATCTAAAATAAAACAATATTTTATCTATTAAGAATTAGTCTACTGCAAGGACCTCAGGATCTTGCAGTGATTTTTTTATATCTCACATATTTTTCCACATATTAACCATTTCGTAAATAAAATCAAGCTTTATTCTATGTATTATCATCATAAACTTCTGTCTGTGTAATTTTTTTTATATATTTTATTGTTTGAAAAATTACCTGTTCATCTAGGAGACAAAAGCCAAAAGTTTTTTTATTAATAAATATTGACAAAACGCTCTTTGTTAAGGCCAAAGCATCAACTACTGTTTTCAAAATATAAAAAATGACAAACGAAAACTCCCAACAGTAAATATGTGCTTACATTAGGTTGTCCCGGTAAATAGCTTCCTTGAGAATTGGTTGAAGTATTAGCACTCAATCGATTCATATTAGTGAGCTGATCTGGAACTTAATAATAAATATGCTACAATATTTTGAAAATGTCTTAGCGTTGAGGGAGAGCAGATAGAAATTTACTGTCCATTACATTTTTGTTGCTCTAAATATCTTTTAAAAATCACCTCTGAACTCTAACTTTCAACAGGACAATTATAAATGACAAAATCAATTTGGCAAGCACACTTGCGTAAGTGGACGTCAAGGGGTAAAGCAAAAATTATATATCTAAAAAACGAAGACCAAATAGGATTGCTGTTTTTTAAATGTGTGCTCTTTCATTGACATTTTTCACAATTTATGGCATACCCTTAAATGCACAACATTTTTTGAATTAGCACCGTTGAGCCAAGGGTAGCAGGATACCTCAAATATACCATTGGCCACTGTTGTAAATCTGTTAGCAGAAATTTTCTGTAAAGATTGTTAATTTCACTTTCTGCATAACCAATAGTCGCCAACGCTTTGCCACACACAGACAAAAAAAAAAATGGTTGGGTCAATTATATTCAAAGAGCATCATATATTTTTGGGATTATAATTGTAACAATCATAGTCGTACTACAATATAATTATATTATTATGATAATGATATAACCATAACAGAGTCCTACAGTTATATTATAATTCGAAAGTATGAACAAGTTCTTCTAATTTAAGAATATTTGCTCAAATGTTCTTTTTATAGAAAAAATTTGATACGTATTAACTCCGCTACTACGTTAGAAAAAAAAATACACATGGTTTGTTTGGGTCATTTTATGACCCCATATATTTATATATAGAAAATTTACATTTGTATAGTTTAAAAAAATTTAAGTCTTGTGATTATTGCAATAAGTCGTAGATACATTGTGTGTCGGTGAGATGGACAAGCAGGTTTTTTGCAAGTATTGCACATTTTCCGTTCACTAGCGCATTGACGTTTTGGTCAAGGTGAATGTGTAGATGGTGATACACTTTCATCTCCTCGAATTCTTCGTACTAATGATGCAGATGCTTCTGCGCGAGGAAGCCGACTACGCCTCTTGTTATGTTCACCGAGTTGCTCTAAAAATAAGCGCCTTTTGTGCAGCTTATTTTTCTGTCATTCATGATATATTTCGGCCCATATTATAAAAGCGTTGAGAGCAGAAATATCTAGTAAATTTGAGAACAAGGCAACTGGCCATCGATTGTTTTTTTTTCTGCACGAATATGTACGAATCATTTTGTCCATGGTGTCGACTCCGCCTTTAGTCAAGTTGTAGTATTCAATTATTTCCGAAATTTTTTTTTGGATGATCTTGCAAAACAGTGCTGTTATGGTGAAAAGTGCTAAACAAGTAAACCATTTTGTATTTTTTCGGCACATATATAACTACAGTTTCTTTGTCATGAAAAAAAAAAAAATACTTGAGTATATTGGAAGCTTACGCAAGTGCTGTGCTGGATCATGAACCCGCAAAAAACGTTTATTTTTTCTAACTGTACCAACAATAGTAATTTTTTGTTATAGCAGTTCTAATGCAAGATTGTGACTCGTAAAAAAGTTATTGCCCTTGTTCCGTTTAGCATTGTCTCTCACTTTGCCCAAGTAAATTTGGAACTGTAAACAAAATGCGGTGTCAGAATCTGCTGCTATCCACGCTTTCATGCCATATTTCCCAGGTTTACTTGGCATGTATACTACGGAAAGGAATAAACTATTCGTATACCTTTATATTAGCATTTGGAACATAAAGCAGTTGCAAGTTTTGAGCGAATAGGAGCATGTTTATCTCCTCTTTGTACGAGAAATATAGCTAAGTCGCTTCAAAGACATTATTGCTCTCAGAAAAGGACTTCATGGACGTGCCACAGAGAATTAAGACTTTCACCGTATGAATGGTAAACTCCTAAAAGAATAATATGTCCATTATATAATTATAATATAAAGGAAATATTGTATACAAATACCAATAAGAATAAGAAGTCCCAGGTTACATAAAACTTAATATCATCTATAGCTTGAAAAGTTTCGAAAACAGCGTTTCAGAAAATAAGAAAAACAAAATCTGCATTGATGATCGCTGTCGTCAATGTCTACCAGCAAAGCATACGAAAGTGTTGATGCACTTGCGTAAATACAGTGAAGAACGAAAAAAAAATTGATAAGACATAGTTGTTTGTGTGTTTCGTATTGCTAGTGCTGAGTGCTATATGTGTGTATTAAAACACACAGCCTATAGCTATGTGCTTTTACAAAAACAAATGAGCACCAAGCAAATAGTGCTTGGACACCCTTGCCTTAGAGTGTCAGAATTTTTCTTTTAGAAAAAGTCCTTAGAATCTACTAGAAAATGTCATTAGAATATAAGTATATTTCAGGATGAAAAGACCTCAAAATCTTAGATTTTTTTTTTTCAAAGAAAAGCCTTAAAATAGAATATAATTTTTATCTAAGAAATAGTCTGCAGAATTTGAGAATTTTACTTTAAGGAAAAGTTCATAGAATCTGAATTTTTTTTTATTTTTTTTTAAATGTCCTTAAAAATTTAAAATTTTTTTCGAATCGCTTTAAAATAGAAAATTATTGTTTAGGAGGCTATTGAAAAGAATCTAAAGATGCTAACAATATAGTAACAATTTTTGATACATTCAAAAAAATAAGTTAGCAAAAAATTAGAAAAAACTGTTTTTCAGCAAAAATTTTATTATTTTTTTTTTTTCAACAATAAACTAACTGTAAATTTATGTTTTACTAATTTATTTTGCTTACAAAATTGTGCTGATGAACTTATTAATTGCCTGACTATTAGAAACACAAGTGGTAAATGTTGCTGATAATTATTATATATTTTCATATATTTTTAGATTTTCAATTACGTGAAGTCGACAATGCGAAGGACTTGATATTTTTATATATTACAAAGTTTTGTAAATTATTTTCAGAATCGCAAGAAAGAAACCTCTGTCCCGTAAAATATTTTTCGAGTTTTTTTCTCCCTATTATTATTCACCAAACAATTTAATTGGTTTCAAGAGGAATTTTTTATTTACAAGCGACTAAGTGTCAGTACAATGCTTACATATTTGGTTGCTGTTGATGACGTTGATTTCCACTAGCACGATTTTTCTGATTTTAGCAATTTTTCTGCAAAGCGAAATTTTAGTCAAGAGGGTGGACTAAAATTTCGCTGACCTAGCAATTTTTTTTTTTTTTTGACTATCAAGTTTTCTGTTTAGTGCACATTAAAGGTCATTACTACACTCAGAAAGCAAAGTTTGCAGAGAAATTAGTAAACGGTTTTTAATCCCACTTTACTATTTTTGTTCTGATTTTTAGTAAAAAATTAATATTTAGTAATTTTTTTTGCTATTTACATTTTACAAATTACAGAACTTTTACAGAATATCTACAAATATTTGTTGCTAACTTAAGAAATTATTCTACAAATTTTTTAAAACCGATTTGATAAAATTAGCAAAAGGATTTACTAATTTTAAAAAAGTCGATATTTAAGGAAATGTAATTTCAACAGCCAGAGAAAATATTGGTTGCAATTCGGTTATAACCATTAACATATATTTGTAAAAATTTTATTTTATTTGGAATAACCTAAATATAATCCATTATTATAGCAAAAATATGGCATTGGGGACTAAAAAAAAGGAAAAGAAACTAAAAAGGAATACTATTACCCAATTATTGGTATTTTCAATAAAGTTTACCCAGAAATTGTGTACAGTAGAAGCAACCATTTATTTAGTGAATGTACTGGGAAATTAGAAAAATCTATCAAATTTTTTAATAAATTATCGATAGTTGAAAGTGGTAACTACACTTAAAAAAGTTTGTAAGTTAAAATAACTGAAAATAGCATTTAAAAGAAATCATATTTCATTTAGAAACCGGTCTACTTAATTTTCATTTAAATTAAATGTCATTTGTTATTTATTTTTAAATGTTGATTAATCAACTGACACATCCGTAAGAAACAAATGATATAATCAGTTAAAATAAATGTCAAAATTTTACCTACCAATCCTTAAAAAATAAATGTTTTTTTTTTCACTTATTTGAAATTATTTCCGTTTTTGTATTTTTTTTTTTAATATACTCGTACAATACAAAATGTATGTATGCATATGAAGCTATAAACACTTTTTGTATGAATGTGTTTGTATATGTATGTGTGCTTATGAAGTTCTTGTAATTTGTATTGAAAAATTTTGTATATATAAAACCAATTTAAATAAAAAAACAAATTGAAATTTTTTGAATATTTTTTTTTTAAAACAGACAGCAAACAAAATTTAAATTTGTAATAACTGTTACGGACACAAATAAACCACAAGTTTCCGTTTTGTGGGTAAATTTTTATTAAATTTCAAACAAATGAAAAAATAAATGAAACTGAAAAAAATGGTAAATGATAGTAAATTATTTCGAATAAATGTATAAAAAAGTTAATATAGATGTTTCTTTGAAAAATAAATGTATCTTCCTTTATTTTTAAATGGAACGGAAAATTTTTTATTATACTACAAGCAGTTAACTACATAATATTCCGGTTTAATTCTAAAATATCTTAAACTACCGTTATGATAACGCTAAATTACCGAAACACCGATTTATAAAGGTATTTTACAGATATAACAAAATTTAGCTGGTAATATTATGAAAAAAAACCCGTGATATTAGAAGACACATGCCACTTTTGGCATCGCAATTTCAAAAGTTTCATATCGTTATTGACTAGACAGTGGTAGACAACTACCGTTATAATCAAAAGGTATTGCTTGCCAACCATGGTTTAAAAATAAACTTTACGTATTACTTTTTAAATAAACTACAGTCGGTAACGGAAAATAAATATGTAGAAGCAACCATTTATTTAGTGAATGTACTGGAAAATTAGTACAATCTATCAAATTTAGTAATAAATTGTTAATATTAAAAAGTGGTAACTAAAAATACGGTTATCCTGATTAATTATATCATGAAATTAGGATTTCAGTTGAACGAACCGGACTGTGGATTGTATTGATTATAGAAAATACTAAATATTGGTATTTGTAAACGAATTTTTTGCTATATTTATTTTTGTTAAAAATTGTTTAAATTCAAAATTAGTCATTAAAATTTATAAGCGTTTTGGGCTAGTGGGAAGAGAGCTAGCCTAGTGCTCCTAATTTTCGAGTTCAAATCCCGGAAAAAGCAAACATTTAAAAAAAATATATATTTTTTTTATAAAAATAAAATATTCAAATGTTTAACCAACAAATATATGAAAGAAAATTAAATTAAATTGTGTGCAGTAAACAAGGGTGTAAATATTAATCTAAATGCCTAGGTTCGATACCGGAAAAATCTAAAAATTATTTTTTTTAAATAAAATTTTGTGGAACGCAACAGTATTTACGTGGATTATAAATATTAAATTAGACAACTGAATATATTGGCTTTCACAACAAAAAATATAATTAAAGATGAAGATAGTTGTCGGAACCGCAAGAATTCGATTGACAACGAATTCGGTGGCCACAACTGATACTGTATTCTTTAACATAAAACTTAAATTTACTTAAAATGTAACATAGGTTGAAAAAAGGGATCGGAAGTGAAGATACTATTTACCGCCGTTTCATGTCTAAAAATATAACATTATCCACTTCAAGAAGCACTAACAACTTTTTAAGTTCTAAATATCAGCCTTTAAAACAATTAAAATTAACTTTAAAATTAAAAAAAATTTGCTAAAATTATTTTTCAAGAGAAAAATTATCAAATAAAAACAATATGATAAATTCACTTATAATTTAACTATTTTATAAGTCTTTAATTTTTTTATGATTTTGTTTAAAATATTAAAAAAAAAAAAAATAATTTTAAAAATGTTTCATAAAGTAATATAAATTTTTATATTCGAATTCTTGTATCTAAAAATAATTGATTTAATTTAGACATTTAAATAATATTTTTCTTTATAAATTAAAATTTTGCTTTATTTTACTATTCGTTGAGTTTACAGCATTTTACAAAAATTTAGTAGCGCTTACTAATTTTTTGTACTAATTTTATTGTACTAATATTTATAATATTTAGTAATTTTTTTTTTTTGCTGATTTCAGCAAACTGATTTTGAATTCCACTCTACAAAAGGTTTACTAAAATTTTCAGTTGCCATTACAGTCTATGCTTAATTTTATAAAAATCAATATAACTCATACGTCACCGTGAACTCAAATTTTGTGTTAAATAAATAATTCCTTAAAAAAACTACTGGTAACTTCTGTTGGTCACTAATAGAGCATACACAAGTTTCTTTGAAAACGCATATAAAATCTCCCAGGGAAAGAACCTCAACCTAAATACTTTGATTTTGATGAATTAAATGCTATTGAAAAAAAAATTAAAGAACAACCTGTCTGGGTAACTAATAAGATACTTTTTCCCATTTTATCCGCAATTTCCCAACTTATTATTATATTTTACAAAAAATATATTAGGTTTAATTCACTTATACTCATACCATACCCCGGGGAAACAATATTTTAGTATTTGGGTAGGATTTTAAGAGGCAGGCTTTTACTCTGTTTGTTCGTATTTGTTATAATTTATAAAATCTCCATATTTGTGAATATACATCAAATTACAAAATCCTATTAAACCAGCGGCTTGGGATGGGTGATTATTGAGACACTTTTTACCTATTTAACCACATTTTTGTTATGTTTTCATTGGAAAATCTAAATAGTATATCTTGATTAACTTAGTACATATTCCGAAGAACACATATTTTTAATTTCTACTTTCTAGCCACCACAATCTGTTCTCTGAACTGTTTTAATTTCACTCGTTCCACGTTCCATTCCAATTAGTTCTAATTGTTGTTTTCTCGTGTTTGCCATTCAAAAAACAAAACAAACAAAAAGAAACTATAAAAAAAGATGGAGCAGAAAATAATCAGCTGGTATTCAAATATTGCCAGGTATTTGACTCTGACAAAATCCATCATTTTTAACTGCATAATCACACACGAGAAGTTTTTAACGAACACGTTTGAAAACGGACGGTTAAAATCATGTTGCGACATACATTTTTTAACATATTCAAGAAGGACGATTTTGCACACAAAAAAATTAAATTCATAATTATTTATGAAAATTGTTCATAATTACAAAGATTCATATTATATATGAAGCTTACTTTCTATTTATGAAGGGTTCCTAACTTCGCAGTTTTTTTTTATAAATTCGATCATAATTATAAGGAATTTTGTTCATAAAGAAAAAATCACATTAAATATGTCTTAATTCTTAAATATTATGAAAATTTCATAACTTAAAAATGTGTAATTCCCTATGTTATTCGATGACGGCGGACATACATAATAGAAACATGTACATTAGACCGTACCACCTTATAGGCAAAAAAAAAAGTTCACGGTACACCCTCAAATATAAAGTATTTTAACAAGAAAATTTCGAAAATGTTTTTGTTTTTTTTTTGGCCGAACGTAGGGGTCGCCATTTTATATTTTTCTTTATATCTTCACCATTTGCCGTCGGATCTTAAAGTGTTGTACATCAATGTTTTTTGTCTCTTGGAGACCGATGTTTTCCTCGAAGAAGCCATTGACCTGAAGTAACCCGTTCTAGTATTAACCCACCAGATCTCAATTGCTACAACCTTAATGTACTACCCTAATATTTTAAAATGAAAGCACGCAAAAAAGCAATAAACTTTTGCTAGGAAAGTATTCAAATAATTCCAGCGGAACTATTATTTTATTTTTTTTTAATTTTTTTTTGATGCCGAATGTAGGACATTTTTAATTTTTTGTCTTATCTTCCGTATTTACAGTCGGATCTTAAAGCGTTATATATCAATGTTTTTGTCGCAATGATACCAATTTGTTACATCAAAAATCATTGACCTCAAGCACCCTTTTATACTACTTAAGGGGTAACACCTACGTAAAAAGCCTATGTATAAAAACTTCTTTTTTTTATTTTCTTTATTTACGGAGATGTGTTAACAAAGATTGGTTTTCACAAGATTTATGAAGGAGTACAAAAAAATATTTGTTTTACACAAAGTTTTACAAAATGATAGTATATTTACAATAGAGGTCCACGGCACGCAGCATTACTTAATCAATTTTTGGTGGATTTCTCTGAAATTTATAATGCATATGGAAAACTAAATTTTCTATGGATGCGCGTAGGAGTTTTTGATAGGTCAAATACTTTTTGACTTAGAGCTGTTTCTTTACGAGTATAAAAAATAGATATTTTGACTTTAACACTTTGCTGTTTTGCCAAAAATTAATATACCCAAAAACTCATACGCTTTTCTTTAGATAATTTAGTTTTCTATATAAAGTGTATGTTTCAGAGCGATCCACCTAAAATTGGTTAAATTATGCTGAGTGCCGTGGATCACTTATAAAATTACACAAATTTTAATCGATCATATTTTGACGTGATTCAAGTTGGCTGTATTATTTGGCTGTATTATTTGAGTCAAGAGAACTTCAATATGGACTTCTTAATAGCTATTAGTTGCGATGGAACTCCTATAAACACTGGCTACAAAAATGGAGTCATTGTAAGAATAGAACGCCATTTAAAGAGACCTTTGCAATGGTTCGTATGCCTATAATTTAACCAATTTTAGGTGGATCGCTCTGATAATTTAGTTTTCCATATGCATTATAAATTTCAGAGAAATCCACCAAAAATTTATTAAGTAATGCTGCGTGCCGTAGACCTCTATTGTAAATATACTATCATTTTGTAAAACTTTGTGTGAAAGAAATATTTGTTTGTACTCCTTCATAAATCTTGTGAAAACGAATCTTTGTTAACACATCTCCGTAAATAAAGAAAATAAAAAAAGAAGTTTTTATATATAGGCTTTTTACGTCGGTGTTACCCCTTAAGTAGTATAAAAGGGTGCTTGAGGTCAATGATTTTTGATGTAACAAATTGGTATCATTGCGACAAAAACATTGATATATAACCATTTAAGATCCGACTGTAAATACAGAAGATAAGACAAAAAAAATAAAAATGCCCTACATAGGGCAACAAAAAAAAATTAAAAAAAAAATAAAATAATAGTTCCGCTGAAATTATTGGAATACTTTTCTAGCAAAAGTTTATTGTTTTTTTGCGAGCTTTTATTTTAAAATATTAGGGTAGTACATTAAGGTGGTAGCAACTGAGATCTGGTGGGTTAATACTAGAACGGGTTACTTGAGGTCAATGGCTCCTTCGAGGAAAACATCGGTCTCCGCGAGACAAAAAACATTGATATACAATACTTTAAGAGCGGACGGTAAATGGCGAAGATATAAAGAAAAATATAAAATGACGACCCCTACGTTCGGTCAAAAAAAAAAAACCTTTTCGAAATTTTCTTGTTAAAATACTTTATATTTGAGGGTGTACGCTGAACTTTTTTTTGAGGTACGGTCTAATGTACATATGAAGATCATTTATGTTATGGAGAGTTTCCTAGCTTATATGAATAGGTACATAAAATTTATTTATAATATGAATTATTTCTTAAATAAATTCCCAGAATTATATGTATTTATGCACTCGTTCCTTAATACTAAGATTTTGTACATTGGCAAATTTTTTAAGTACTTTTTCATAAATACCCTACGTGAAATGAAGGGTCGATTGGTCCAAGGTAATAAATCTGTGATAGATAAATAAGGAACATATCACAAAATTGGTGTTAATATAAATTAGTGTCTGAAAAAGTGGTAAAATTACCAGTGTCTCAAATATTGAAATGGTGGCAGAACATTAAATGGTTCTCTCTGGATATATCATGTAACTAAAGAGAAATGAACATAACGCCAAGGTGGACTAAAGAAATTAGGATTGTTATAATTGAAATGACAGAACACGGAACTGGTTTAACAAATTTTTCTGTGTATAAAAGAATGTCAATCGGTGGCGAAAACCCCAATCCCGCGTATTTTGCAAAGCTGACAAACTGATTTGAACAGAATCAACTTTGTGACTGCAGAAATGATGCAAACACTTATCTAGTAAATAAGTGATAACTCAACTATTAAGATACTGACATATAACTGCATTTATTCAAAACGAATCCAATGTGCATGATCAAGTGTCAATGACAGGCAAATCATATACCTGTATTTTAACCCCATATACCTGTATTTTAACCCCACCCATAATTTGAAAATTTTGAATTTATTTTTGTTTAATTAAACAGCAAACAATTTTTTGTTCTTCAATTTTGTTAAAATTTTAAATATATTAACATTTTTGTAGTAATAGTTTGAAATCGAAATATAAAGAATTTTAAAAACTTTTGTAATAAACATTGCAGCTGAACTCAGTGACTGGACCTTATGGAATCTTTCAGAAACACGTTCTTAATATGAGACACGCGAAAAAAATATTGACAAATTACATGATAACTAATTTTCGTTTGCTCTGTGTCATGTTTACTTGCAACAGTGATATGTCACGAAACTATTCATTCCCTATAAGTCCTGCAACATAACACATTGTGATTGATGCGAAACTAGTTGTTTCTTAACTAGTAGTTCTCAGTCCTGTGGTATGTTCATTTGAGCCAGTCAGGTAACATTTTATGTTGCACTAGTTCTGCTACACATTACGTAGTGTCTAACATGAGACTAGTTATGGGTAAGATAATTCTAATCTGTTATGTTGCACATTCACTTACACCAATGCAGTGATATGGTACCCTACACAAGGTCAGCGCTATGTCGCAAGTAGCTTAAAAGGTAGAAATTGCCACCTACTATGACAAGCCCATGTTAAAGTTACCGGTTACTTTCATATAAGAGAACCAACTCGAGGACCGGTTTCTGCCACAAAGTTCCGGTCACGTGACTAACTCTGTGACTGCTCCATTTCCCGTAGGGTAATAAGTATATCTACATATATTGTAAGAACCATTTCATAATAAGCGAGTACCCAAAGTTGCCCAGTTTTTTTTAATAAGCTGGTTATAAATACCACCTGATTTTATGAAAAAGTTCTTAAATTAGTGCATTGTCAAATTTTCATAAAATATTCATAAATAGTATGAATTTGTTTTTTGTGTGTGGCTACACTCCGTAAGTTTTACCTGTGCGGTTGAAATTGCCAAAAAAAAAAGAACGAAGTGTATGGTAGTAGGGTAACTTTTCTACCGTTGACCCCCATTTTTACAACTTGACTTAGAAAAAAATTCCAAAATAGAGCATATCACAGTGTTGGCTCCTTCTGCAGTGAACACGTCTTTTAAATTTCAGGTTTTTAGCCCAAGTTGTTTTGGCAAGCCTTCCGTCTTAGCAAAGAAGTGAACTATATACAAAATTTCAATATTCTAGCTCCGTCACTGTTTCATTATTAAATAACTCTGTTTTGACGGAGGAACCTGCCTACAGAATTTCAACTTCCAAACTATAGCTTCTTTGCAGGCCGTTAAGGGAAAGTTGTCGCCATTAACCCCGCTATTTTTATCATGGCCCTGGCAAAAAATCCAAAAGTAAGGAAACCAGAAATTTATTGCAGCCTCGAAGGAACACATATTCGAAATTTTTGGTTTCTTTGGAATTTTTGGAAAGTTGTCGCCATTAACCCCGCTATTTTTATCATGGCCCTGGCAAAAAATCCAAAAATAAGGAAACCAGGAATTTATTGCAGCCTCGAAGGAACAAATATTCGAAATTTTTGGTTTCTTGTCATAGGCTGTCAAGAGGGACACTTAACCCCTTTTTACATCTCCTCGTTTGAATTTTCAAAAAGCCTCAGCCGGCTTTAGACAAAATTTTTTTATCCAATTATTTTGAAAAAAAAAATACACACAACAATCTCAAGTCACTCCACATCTTAAAATTTATTTCACAGCTTTTAGGAAATCCTCCGGTTCGCATTTAAAAATTAGAAAATCTTTGGGCATATCGGAATGAAATTTAATAAAAAAAAAATACATTTGAAATTTTTGGTTGGATTTCATGCAATAGAATTATAAGTAATTTAAGTTAAAATTACACAGAAATTCTTTAGCTCTATGCAAGTGCTAAATATCACGGCACTGTGCTGTTTATAAATTAAACTATAAAAGAAAAAAATCATTAAAAATAGCAATAATTGAAAAATATTCATATGCACAATTTATTTTGTGGTCTATTCTTAAATTATTATTTTTTTAACAAAAGATTTCTGCATTGTTTTGGTGCAAAATTACTGCAGGAAAATAGTAAAAACAAACTCTAATTTTCTTTTTAGTCTTACTAAGAAATAACTGTTGAGATTATTTGCACAACTTTAGGTGTTATACCATACAAGCCAATAACCAACACTTACGCATAAACATATTTATCCAACTGACACTAGTTTCCGAAGTAAGGCAGTAGATTACTCTACATGTCCCACACCACACGAATTTACATTATATTATTTTTCAAATTTTCGCTTTTTTGTTTTAAACATAGTTTTGTACACTTAGAATATTATGTAGTTAACTGTTTGTAGTTTAATAAAAAAGTTTTCCGTTCCATTTAAAAATAAAGGAAGATACATTTATTTTTCAAAGAAACATCTATACAAGGTGGCGCAAAAGTAATCCTCCTATCAGAAAATGCTATAAATTTTGCGATTGGCCCCTAACACATGCGAAATACACGTTAATAAACAATGTTACGATACACTGCTCCAGAACGCGGAATATTGGTGACTATTTATTTGAGCAATAATGAAGATGATTTTTCATCAAATATAATCATGAGTGATGAGGCCCATTTCCATCTTAGCGGGTACGTAAATAAGCAAAATTTACGCTTCTGAGGCACTAAAAATCCGCGTGCAACCCACGAAGAGCCATTACATCCGCTCAAAGTCACTGTATGGTGTGCTGTTTTCGCTGGAGGAGTCATCGGACCTTTATTCTTCGAAGACGTCGCGGGCCAAACGGTTACTGTGAATGGTGAGCGCTACAGAGCAATGATCAACGAGTTCTTTTTGCCGCAACTTGATGAATTGGGATTGGAAAACATGTGGTTCCGTCAAGAATGTGAGGACCTATCGCCGGAAGTTTTGGCCAAAGTGATGGAAAATGCCATAAAAAGGGTTCAAATGACAATCAACGGCGGCCATTTACATGACATCATATTCTCGACTTGATGTAAAAAAAAATAAAAGACCAAATAATAATAATCCACAAGAAGAATCAAAGTTTTTAATTTTTTTTTTAAATTACAGCCAAAAAACATTGGAAGGTTATTTTTGCGCCACCCTGTGTTAACTTTTTTTATAAATTTATTCGAAACCGATTTTTTTCAGTTTCATAAATTTTTTTTTATTTGTTTGAGATTTAATAAAAATTTACCCACAAAACGGAAACTTGTGGTTTATTTGTGTCCGTAACAGTTATTACAAATTTAAATTTTGTTTGCTGTCTGTTTAAAAAAAAAAAAAATATTCAAAAAATTTCAATTTGTTTTTTTATTTAAATTGGTTGTATATATAGAAAATTTTTCAATACAATTTACAAGAACTTCATAAACATACATACATATACAATTACATTCACACAAAAAGTGTTTATAGCTTCATATGCATACATACATATTGTATTGTATGAGTATATAAAAAAAAAAAAACAAAAAATACAAAAACGGAAATAATTTCAAATAAATGAAAAAAACATTTATTTTTTAAGGATTGGTGGGTAAAACTTTGACATTTATTTTAACTGATCAGTTGTTTCTTACGGATGTGTCAGTTGATTAATCAACATTTAAAAATAAATAACAAATGGCATTTAATTTAAATGAAAATTAAGTAGACCGGTTTTTAAATGAAATATCTTTTCTTTTAAATGATATTTTCAGTTATTTTAACTTACAAACTTTTTTAAGTGTATTAAAATAAACTGATTGAAGTAATATCGTACTACCAGGCGTATACTTAATTTCATAAAAATTAATATAAATCATACGTCACCTTACACTATAATTTTTTGTGTTTTATAATATTTTTACTATTTAGTAAATTTAGAATATATATAAAGGGTGTCCCAAGAAGAACGCAATTTTTCAATTTTAAATAAAACAGATATTTAAAAAAATCGTGAAACTTTATTATATCGTAAAGTAGACAGAATGAGGTTATGTATGGAACAATATATCGTGCATATGGCCGCCGCGGCTTTGCTGGCATGCACGCGATCTTTTAATGAAATTTTCAATGACCGTTTTGCATGAATGCTGCGGTATTTCATTAATGCAGCGTCCAATTTCCTCTTTTAAGGCTTGAGCCGTCGTCGGCTTATTCGCGTAAACCATCGACTTCAAAAAACCCCAAAGAAAAAAATCTAATGGTGTTAAATCGCACGATCTAGGCGGCCAATTCTGATCTCCAAAACGCGAAATAACACGACCGGGAAATGACTGATGAATTGTTTCTCTGGCTGTATGACATGTGGCGCCGTCTTGTTGGAACCACATGCCCTCCACATTCATTTCTTCAATTCTAGGCAAGAAAAAACTGGTTATCATTTTACGATACCGAACACCATTGACTGTTTGCGCTTGACCTGCCTCATTTTCATAAAAAAGGTCCAATGATTCCTTCAGCCCAAAAACCACACCACACAGTGACACGTTGAGGATGCATTTGCTTCTCGTGAATCACTCGAGGATTTTCCTCACCCCAAATGCGACAATTCTGCCTATTGACGAAGCCATCAAGATGAAAATGGGCCTCGTTACTGAAGATGATTTTATCGACAAAATCAGCATTTTCATGTTGTCTCTCCAATACCCAATTAACGAACTCCCTTCGCTGTCCATGGTCAGCTGGCTTCAGTTCCTGAGTCAATTGAACTTTGTATGCATGAAGATGCAAATCTTTCGTCAAAATTCGCTGCAGAGTGGATTTGGAGACACCAATTTGCTGAGCTCGGTGTCGAATTGAGGTGGATGGAGTTTGAGCGACATCATCACGTACAGCTGCGACATTTTCGGTCGATCGACCTGGTCGATGGCTCGTTGTTGTCTTTACATCACTAACAGACCCAGTTTCGGCAAATTTATCCATTAATGTCTTTACAGTTGTGACCCCAAATTGATCGCAATTTGCGAACTGTAGCCGCAAAACTTTCACCATTTTGGTAAAACAATTTCACAATGAGAATGCGTTGTTCATTCGTGTAGCGCTCCATTTTTACTAACCTCGTACCTTCTACTAGCAAACAATAACAATTGTTCAAATGTCAAACAATGACACTTCGAATGTTGCCAGATTTAAAAATTGCGTTCTTCTTGGGACACCCTTTACATATACAATTTTTATCATTAAAAAGCTTTTGAAAGAAACAACAAAAAAAAAAAAAAACTATAAAGGAACTTAAATTCAACTATTAGTCATTTTAGTTTATTTCACTTTTTTATACCTTTTTGCATTTTACTAAATAAATAAACTAAAAACTTGTTTAAAAAAGCATAAGCTATCAGCAACAATGACCACTAAAAAGCTAAACTCTATTTTTTATGGTTTTTAACGTTAGAGGTTTTTCGCAAAAAAATTTAATTGCAAAATTGCTATTATTTTTTACATATAAACTATATAAAAAAAATGAAATAAAATGTTTCTAGAAACTTTAAAACAACATGATTTATTTATACATACAAATTTTTTCAAAAAAGGTAAAAACAAAACCGCTAAATTGTAAAAAGTTGTTATTTTTTTGTGCTATGTTAAACAAATCTGTATTCGGTTTTGTGAAATTGTTTGGAAATAGTTTTTAACATCATGTAATATTATAAATATAAATATAAATATATATTTATATTTTTTTTTTCTTTTGTAATGATAAAATAAATTTTGTTTAAAAATTGTTAGTAAAAAAAAAAATAGTAACGCTTAAAAGTTTTTAAAGAGAGTGTTACTATTAAAGGAACTTGAAAACACAATAGCTTTCTAAAATGTATCTATTGTTAAATGAGTGTCTCAATTTTCAATATAAATAGAGAATATTCAAGTTTGTGACTGCTGATATTTTTCTTTTTTACTTTACTAGTCTTTTTACGGCCATTTAAAGATATTTCAATTTACAGGTCGCAATTGTAAGAATGGAAGTTTAGAACGTAGAAGGTATTAAGATATAACAACCCCTAGATATCTGGTTGAAATTTGGTAATATATCATGTTTAAAAATTTCAAATAAGTTGGCTCCAAAATGAACCTACCTTTCCATTGTTTCTCGTATATTTTTCTCTATATGCTGTATCCAGTTCTTAAAAAACTACAACGACCCCTTCCGCAATTTGGAACGCTTTCCCAAATCTGACACAAGTTATACTTTGTGTAGAGTATCATATAGTCGGCAAGCCCGACTTTTATTTTTATACTAGTTTTATTGTTAAATTTTATTTGTATGAACATTTTTTTCTTTTCTAAAATTTAATGTGGGTGATCGTACCAGCAGCAGCACAGGTTTCTTAGAATAATGCGTGTTTCGAAAACTACACGAAAATTAGTTTATAGTTTAAATTGACTTAAAATGTAATTTAAAATAGAAGCAAAATTACTTAAAAACCGTATTGTTAACTGTTAATTTAAATCAATAGAATTTTTCATTAATTTTCCAAATGCTTTTTAATTAACTTACAATATTCGTAAATAATAAATGATTTTTCATTTATTTTATATTTTAACAAACTAACCACAAATCCGTAAAAAGAAATTATATTTCGTTTATTTATTTCTTATAACTGTTAACTAAATAATTAACTACGAAATCCGTAAAAAGTAGTGATATTCGATATATTTAATTTTTTAGAACTGAAAATACATTATTTTAACTCAAAATCCAAAAAAATGTTTTTTTTTAATGGCATAAAAATCACAAAGTTTTTAAAAATAAACGACTTTTCTTAAAAAATATTATAAAAACTGTTTTTTAACAAATTATTTAAACTAAAAATATTAACTGTAACAGAAAATTCGTTTTTATATGCAATTTATCTTTTAAATAAATCGAAAAAAAATTTTAAAAATATATTTCTTTGTTTTTGTTTTCAACTATTTAATCAATTAAAAACAAATGTACGGATAAATGGTAAATAAACTGCAGTCGGTTACTGTAAATTTTATTTGCAATATATTTCTGTTTAAGGTTAAATATTTAAATTCTTCAAAATTGTCCTCCCCACATATAAAACAGTTTCAACAATATCAATAAAGCTATTTTTCTATAAAGCTACACTAACCAATAATTATAAATTTATACACTCAGAATATTTTGTAGTTAACTGTTTGTAGATTAATAAAAAAGTTTTCCGTTCCATTTAAAAAATAAAGGAACATACATTTATTTTTCAAATAAATATCTATATTAACTTCTTTATACATTTATTCGAAATAATTTACTATCATTTTCCAATTTTTTTAAGTTTCATTTATTTTTTTCATTTGTTTGAAATTTAATAAAAATTTACACACAAAACGGAAACTTGTGGTTTATTTGTGTCCGTAAAAGTTATTACAAATTTAAATTTTGTTTGCTGTCGTTTCAAAAAAAAAAAATATTCAAATAATTTTAATTTCTTTTTTTATTTAAATTGGTTGTATATATACAAAATTTTTCAATACAAATTACAAGAACTTCATAAACACACATACATACACAAACACATTCACACAAAAAGTGTCTGTAGTTATGCAGACATACATTTTGTATTGTACGAGTACATTAACAAAAAAAAAAACAAAAAATACAAAAAGAGAAACAATTTTAAATAAATTATAAAAACATTTATTTTTTAAGGAATTGGTTGGTCAAATTTTGACATATATTTTAACTGATTATATCATTTGTTTCTTACGGATGTGTAAGTTGATTAATCAACATTCAAAATTGAATAACAAACAGCATTTAATTTAAATGAAAATTAAGTAGACCGGTTTTTAAATAAAATATCATTTCTTTTAAATGATATTTTCAGTTATTTTAACTTACAAACTTTTTTAAGTGTATATGTGTAGGAAATTAATTCAGACAATTCATTTTGATTTCTCTTTAAAAGTTAATCATTTGTTTAAAACTTGAATAAAAATACCATTAAATTCAAATGAATTTATGTTGATACAATCAAACACTTGAGAGTTTTTAAATAAACCTTAAAAAAATGAAAAGACACACCTTAAAAGTGGAAACAAATAGCAGAAGAGAATAAACTCCAAACAACCAACGTGTTGAAAAATAAAGAACTTTTACACTTAAAAAAATAAATTCAGCAAAACTTGTGCTTCGATTGTATTGTAAATAAAAAAATTAAATCAAACCAATTTTAGCTGAATAGAAGTAGACTAAAAAAAACCTAAAACTTTTTAAAAAATTGATACAAAAAATATCCAGACTCCCGCACTGTCGACATGATTTAATAGAAAATCTAGTAATTAATTATACAACAAATAAAATTATACAATTAATATTATATATTTACATTTTCTCGATATGTCTTGAACGATTTCTTGTTGTTATGTGTTGAAACTAATAAAAATATTGTTTCAAAGTTAGTTTATTACTGAAAATAATAAAAACAGTTTTTGTTAAATACAACCCCTTGTTCTTATTATTTTTTTTTGAGTGTAGTTCTATTTTGTTTAGAATAATTAAACTGTACGTTTAAGCGGAAAAGTAACGAGTGCTAAATGCATATTGAAACTCTACTAAAAATCAACAAAAGTAACAGAAAACTACACACAAAAAAATGGAGTTAAATGAAAAGAAATAATAGCGAGAAACATATACAAAAAAAAAAAAACACTATAAACTTTCAACACCACACGATGAGTACTAAGATTTGTGTGTTTGTACGATTATTTGTGAATAAGAGTTAACATACCCAGAAGTTTATGTGCGTTACTGACCACAGAAATCGTTTTTCGCTGAGTTGGTACTTTGTGTGTTTGTTCATTATACAGTTAAAAGTTCTGAAAAATGTTGTTAACTGTTTATCATTCGCACACATCAACCCATTGTAAACTTCAAATACAACACATGGCATGTAATCATATATGCAGAAATATATATACACACACACACAGCAACCGATAAACTTACATACTTACACATATACTTAGTATGTGAATATATGAATATAGTATAACTATATTTACAGACGACTGCACAACATGTTTCATATACATACATACAACATACATATTACTCTGACTCTACTTTATTACTCATGGGTAAAATGGTAAGCGTTGATTTGTGGTTTTTATATACTTACATATTGGTAAAGTACCCGAAGAAAAAAAATTGACTAGCGCAATATTTATCCAACTTAATATTCTTAAATATCAGCTGTAATATAAAAGGGTGGTCAGCTTTTGAAAAATTATATAAATTTGAAATAAGTTACTAAAGACTTTGTTGACGCTTTCTGGTTCTATCTCACGAATGGCTCGGACGATATTTTTCTAAAGGGAGTGGATCGTTTCTGGATTATTCGCTCAGCATCGTTCGAAAAGTGGCATATTGCAGCTCCACATCGATAAGGCAGTCCCATAAATTTGCATACAGCACACCACTTGTAGTTCATATCTGCCAAAACTCAATTTGGAAATAAGTTCGTTGTATTTCTCAACATTGTTTAAGCATAAAGCAACTAATCTTGTTCCGCGAAGGTATCATACTGATTGATAGTAAATATTTCGAACAGAAAAATTCTATTAGTGTCATAAAAACCTAAAATATGGCATCGCAAAAATGAAAGATTAAATTAGGTTCAGCAATATATTTTTGGGGTTTAAGTAAGATCCAAATTTGTCTGAATAACGTCAGATCGAATTGTATCTGATTGGATCCAAAAATGTATTAAATGAAATATTGTTTATTTAAAAACGTTTAAAGGCATAAAAACAATGCCTTCGCCAAAATTAAAACTCGGTCTGCCAGATTAGTAGTCGACGGCTTAACTCACTCAGCCACACACTGCTACAAATAATGCCTGACATTATAATACAATGTACAATGGTGTTATATATTTTGTAATTATATACAACTATATCTTTAAGATTTAAATTTTCTTTAATTTGCTACACTCAGAATATTATATAGTTTATTTTTTTAAAAATTATATAACTTTATTCGATCTTATTTTAATATAAATATTCAATTTTTTTTAAGCTAAAGATATTTTTTTATAAAATTTTTTATTTTATTTTCGATATTTCGCTGAAAATTTGTTAGCATCTTTAGGAAAACAAAATTTTAATAATTGAATTTAAATTTTGTTTTCCTGAAGATGCTAACAAATTGTTAGCGAAATATTGAAAATAAAATAAGAAATTTTATAAAAAATGATCTTTAGTTTATTTTTTTATTTTTAAAAAAATTTTTCAGTGCAGATAAAAATAAAAGAACATATAAAGTGTGGTTAAATTTTAAGGGCCGATGTTGATTTTGAATAAAACACAAATTATTTAGGAAGTTATTGTCATTTATTTTTAATATATAATATTATATGGTTCAATTATGTATGAAAAAAAATATCGACCAAATGGCCGCCGCGACCTCGGCGGCACACCTCCATCCCATTGCCCAAATTTTCGATGACGATGAGGCATAATTGAGGTTATATGTCGTTAATGTGCCGAATTATCTCATCATTTAGGTCTTGAATTTTTGCTGTCGTATCGACGTACAACTTTTTTTCAAATAACCCTAAAGAAAGAAGTCCAACGGTGTCAAGTCACATGATCTTGGCGACCACGTGAGATAACACGGCCATTGAATTTGTCGCGCAAAAGAGCCATTGTTTCGTTAGGTGTGTGGCAAGTGGCAATGTCCTTTTGAAACCACATATCGTGCAGAGCCATATTCTCAATTCCACAATAACTTCGTTATAATCTCGCGATAGTGAACACCATTCACGGTAAATGCTTGGTCGACCTCATGACACACTATCGCGAACAACATCAATGTTTTCCGCAGAACGAAGTGAGCGAGCATACACAGTTATTTTCACAGACCCGGTTTGCTGAAATTTGCCCACAATTCTCTCGATTGTGGATACATTCGGACGATTATGCTGACGAAAGAAATCACGAAGTGCACGAAATGCATTTAGATTTGAACGCCCATTTTCATAATAAGCCTGAATAAATTTAACGCGTTAATAGATTGTGTATCTTTCCATGGTTCAAGTTGGGAAATGTCAAATAAAATGCAGAAAAAAACTTAACGGTTAGGCGTTGTTCACATTCAACATCGGCCCTTAAAATTTAATCACCCTTTTTTTATTTTTCAAAGAAATATTTATTTTTAATTTTTTATACATTTTCGTTTGTTTGAAATTTACCACAAGTGTTATTAAAAATTTATATTTTGTTTGCTGTCGGTTTCAACAAAAAAAAATATGTTAAAAAAAAATCCAGTGTGTTTTCAGTGTAGTGTAGTGTCAATTCAAAATACAAAAACTAAATCTATACAAAAAAAAAAAACGAAAACAATTTAAAATAAATAGTCAGTTATTTTTTTCGAATTGGTGTTTAAGCAACAAATATATATAAATAACAAAAGGCTTTTGAATTAAGTAAAAATTAAGTAGAACGGTTTTTAAATGTGATATCATTTCTTTAAAATTTTATTTTATGTTACTTTAGCTTACAAACATTTAAAGTGTACATACAATGGCTGAACTTATGAGACTTAATTATTCCTTAACCTTTTCGATTATTTATAATTAAATTAGTTTATATATAATCTTAAAATATTTTAAAACATATATATATGTATGAATTTTCAGCACTAACAGCAACCTTGGAATCATATCAAGAATTAATAGGTATTATTGCCCTAAAACAGGTTAAAGTTTTAAAGTAAAACATATCAGTAGCTCTGATTTTTTTTGCCAATATTGTAACAAATAAAATTATGTGTTATATCTTATATAAAAAATGTTTTGATATGAGAAAATATATTGGATTATAGTTACACTTAATAAAGTTTGTAAGTTAAAATAACTGAAAATATCATTAAAAAGAAATGATATTTCATTTAAAAACCGGTCTACTTAATTTTCATTTAAATTAAATGCCATTTGTTATTTATTTTTAAATGTTGATTAATCAACTGACTCATCCGTAAGAAACAAATGATATAATCAGTTAAAATAAATGTCAAAATTTTACCTACCAATCCTTAAAAAATAAATGTTTTTTTCATATATTTGAAATTATTTCCGTTTTTGTATTTTTTTTTTAATATACTCATACAATACAAAATGTATGTATGCATATGAAGCAGCTATAAACACTTTTTGTATGAATGTGTTTGAATATGTATGTGTGTTTATGAAATTCTTGTAATTTGTATTGAAAAATTTTTTATATATACAACCAATTTAAATAAAAAAACAAATTGAAATTTTTTGAATATTTTTTTTTTTGAAACAGACAGCAAACAAAATTTAAATTTGTAATAACTGTTACGGACACAAATAAACCACAAGTTACCGTTTTGTGAGTAAATTTTTATTAAATTTCAAACAAATGAAAAAAATAAATAAAACTGAAAAAATAGTAAATGATAATGAATTATTAAATATATTAAAAAGTTAATATAGATATTTCTTTGAAAAATAAATGTATGTTCCTTTATTTTCAAATGGAACGGAAAACTTTTTTATTAAACTACAAACAGTTAACTACATAATACTCTGAGTGTATATAATTATATCTTATATCATATTTAAAAAAAATATTTCTTATAGTCAAACATACATATATGATATCATTACATCTTAAATATGTGATTGCGTAGGCCATATATAAGTACATATGATCCTGTATAAGCCATATATATGGTGTAATATCTAATTTTATATGATATAATGTATACTAAATCTTTTCATCTAAATCATATCTAGTTTTACAAAGGTCAATATTTAACTAGATGTGGTTAAATATTGTACAATGTAAGATATTGGTAATATGTAAGCACAAAGAAAAACTAATGTAGTATATAATTCTGTATGGAAATGTATCCCAAAATATATAATTAGATATGATAATATATTATTAAATAAATCCAAATATGATTTTATATAAAAATTTTTACTCGGGTATGTATGAATATGTATGTAGTTGTTGTCATGTATGATTGAAGAACACTTTTACTAATGCTTGTGTGTATGTGGTATATGCGGAAAGTTTTAAAACTAACATCAAAAATGATTTTTCTTTTAAGATAATGTAAAACCAGAAACTTTTTTTGGTTTTCTCTGTGTTTTATATAGAAAATTTTCTATTTATCGCGATTTCACTTAAATTATATTGATTTATTTTTATTGGTTGTCTGTTAAGGATTTACTTTTCTGCTTTGAAGAATGTGTTGAAATTATAAAGAAATCAAATATGTAGCATATTATTAGGGGTTGGTGAAAGAATGTTAAGCTTTTAAATAATGTTGTCTTTAGTTTTTGTTTTAGTTAATTTAATTGAAAATTTTATTTATATAAATTTTGGCTGGTAAATGAAAAAAAAAAACAAGAAATATAAATAAAATTAGGAAGGCACCTATTTGCTTTTTAAAAGTTTGTTGAAAACTTGAGAAAAATCAGGTATTCACACAAAATAACTAAAGTTTTCTGCACACTAAATGTCACTTTTTAAGTCTGCCATAATTTAAGGATTTGAATTGTTTTTTATAGAATATATAAGAATATATAATTTTTTATATGCAAATTTTTGAATTTTTTTCGGTCCAGAAGGAACAAAAATTTTTAAGCAAACCTGTACCCTACACTACAGCTTAGGCGAACTGAATGCCCGGGGCAACAAAAAAATCCAAAAATTTTATTTTACACCGGATTTGAGTTCGACATCAAGCACCTCTACTTAAATTCAGCATCAAATTAAAAAAAATCTTGGCCTGTATTGGACTATTTAAGACTCATACGAATCTAATCGAATTAATCAAACTTAACCATCGGAAAGTTTTAAAATATATTTTTTAAAGAAAAGCTAAGTCATGATAAAATTTAATAGCGATTTTAGTATTCAAAACCATACATAGAAAAAATATCAGATTACAGTGTTGAAAATGACTGCAAGCTAGTATTATAAACTTCGATTTTGAGTAAATTTTCTTAAAGATAAAAAATAACTGAATTTATTTAGAAGGAATCTAACTGAAACATTCGATTCTTTAGGAAAAATAATATAAACATTTTTTTTAACTGCAATAATCATTAGAGTGATCGAAAATATTTAATTTGTTTTCAAAGAACTTAAGTAATATTTTTTATCGCACACAATGAAAACGCATTCTCAGGTGGTAAAGGGTGTCCCAAGAAGAACGCAATTTTTTAATTTTAAGTAAAACACAGATATTTAAAAAAAAATCGTGAAACTTTATTATATCGTAAAGTAGACAGAATGAGGTTATGTATGGAACAATATATAGTGCAGATGGCCGCCGCGGCTTTGCTGGCATGCACGCGATCTTTTAATGAAATTTTCAATGACCGTTTTGCATGAATGCTGCGGTATTTCATTAATGCAGCGTCCAATTTCCTCTTTTAAGGCTTGAGTCGTCGTCGGCTTATTCGCGTAAACTATCGACTTCAAAAAACCCCAAAGAAAAAAATCTAATGGTGTTAAATCGCACGATCTAGGCGACCAATTCTGATCTCCAAAACGCGAAATAACACGACCGGGAAATGACTAATGCAGCAATTGAATTGTTTCTCTGGCTGTATGACATGTGGCACCGTCTTGTTGGAACCACATGCCCTCCACATTCATTTCTTCAATTCTAGGCAAGAAAAAACTGGTTATCATTTCACGATACCGAACACAATTGACTGTTTGCGCTTGACCTGCCTCATTTTCATAAAAAAAACGTCCAATGATTCCTCCAGCCCAAAAACCACACCACACAGTGACACGTTGAGGATGCATTTGCTTCTCGTGAATCACTCGAGGATTTTCCTTACCCCAAATGTGACAATTCTGCCTATTGACGAAGCCATCAAGATGAAAATGGGCCTCGTCACTGAAGATGATTTTATCGGCAAAATCAGCATTTTCATGTTGGCTCTCCAATACCCAATTAACGAACTCCCTTCGCTGTCCATGGTCAGCTGGCTTCAGTTCCTGAGTCAATTGTACTTTGTATGCATGAAGATGCAAATCTTTCGTCAAAATTCGCTGCAAAGTGGATTTGGAGAAACCAATTTGCTGAGCTCGGTGTCGAATTGAGGTGGATGGAGTTTATCCATTAATCTCTTTACAGTTGACTCTTTTGGAGCATTATTGTGACCCCAAATTGATCGCAATTTGCGAACTGTAGCCGCAAAACTTTCACCATTTTGGTAAAACAATTTCACAATGAGAATGCGTTGTTCATTCGTGTAGCGCTCCATTTTTACTAACCTCGTACCTTCTACTAGCAAACAATAACAATTGTTCAAATGTCAAACAATGACACTTCGAATGTTGCCAGATTTAAAAATTGCGTTCTTCTTGGGATACTCTTTATAAACAATTTTGATTTACGGTGACCTAAGCAAGAGTGCCCCGTTGACGTCCTCATTATGAGCTAATTCACCGTTAAGATACTCGTTCGAATTTTTTTCAGGGACGTAGATAAATGGGGGCTTGAAACGTATCCCCCTTGATGGGTGAATTTGCATCGCTGCCATTGGTACACAAAATATTATGGAACAGAAAATGAGTGGAATTGAAATACTAGATAAGGGCAAAAAAAAAATGGAATGCAACTGGGAATAAGTAGAATTAAAACACTAATCACGAAGAACGAAATGGTTAAAAGCGGCCTTAAATGTTGGTGCTAATTATCAATTTGAGCATACCGATCAGCTAATTGATTTTTGCATTGCCAATATTGAAAATAATAAGTTACTAATAATCTTTTATGCCAGCTCCTTGAATACGGTATTACTTTCAAAGTGAAAATAATGAGTTACTAGTAATGTGTTTTAACTAGTTATTCGGCAGTTAAAATCTATTTTTGGTTTTGTTATTTAATTTTTTTTTTTTCAAATGTTTAACAAAAATTAGTTTTAATTATATAAATTGTAACCAGTTATTTTTGCCCTACCTATAACTAGTTATTTTAATCATACAATTAACTAGTTATCCCTACTAGTAAACTTGGAGTCAACTAGCGACTGCTCGTTATAAAACTCATTATTTGGTAAGGTACCCATCTAAGAATCGAAATATATATGAGCATACATGATCATACATGGGCTTGTATATGATCATGCATGGGCATACATGGTCATATACGTCCATACATGATCTCATATATGATCATATATCTTTGGATCCGAAATTTGAGGGTATATGGTGATATATGTGTATATATTATAATACATGCTCATATATTATTCATGTATGCTCGTATATGATCATATACGTCCATATACCCTCAAATTTCGGATCCGAAGATATATGATCATATATGAGATCATATATGGTCATATATTGAACAATGTATGGACGTATATGACCATCTATGCCCATGTATGATCATATACAGGCCCATGTATGATCATGTATGCTCATATATATTTCGATTTTTAGATGGGTATTTTTCCCTGTGTATTTCTTAATATTAGCAATTTATTTATCTTTATGTTTTTTTTTCAGAATCTTATATGCGCTCGAAAAAATTAGTTAGTAAAAAACTGTTAAAAGGGTTTAGTATAACAGTTTTCAGCAATAAACTAACTTTGAACTAATTTTTTAAAATTTTTTTTCTTGGTATCAAAATTGGGCTAATCAACAGATTTATATAAATACAGCACTATTTTAAAGGTTGATATAACACAAAAACTTACGTAATATTCTCTATAATACTAAATTTAGAAATCCTTAAGATTCGAAGTTTTTTCATTTGCAATTTAATTTAAAATGTAAAGAAATCTGCAAATAATTAAATTACAATACTGTACTTAGTCACACTGAATATTTGATAATAACTGAATAACATTTCAAACATATCAGCATTTTAGAAGGCAATTGAGCCAACGCTCTTATTAATATTAACTAAAATCAAAATTAGATCCTCAATCGAATTTTTCTCATCATTTATGGTGTTTTATGTGAAATAATAAAAATTAAATAACCAAAGTTTAGCGCTTAACTATAGTATTGAATGCCAAATCTGTAGAGAAATATTTGAATTTATCGTCTAGTTCATGCTGTTTTTACATAAGTTAACATTTCGTTAAAACAACTTAAAATACATATTAAATTAATCGAAAATAAAATCAAAAAGAGGACTACTGATTTTCCATTATATTCAACCCATTTTAATGTTTATTTTCAATCATTGTTTAATAATCGACAAAAGTAAAAACAATAGAAAGTCGTTTAAAATAACTATCAAATTGAAAGTTTTTTTTATTTGTATGTAACTACAAAACACACACAGATGTATATATTTTGATTTTCTATGTGTGTATGTATATTTGAATAATTTCTTGTAATTTTTATTGAAATAATTTTATAAATATACAAACAATTTTGGTAAAAAAAACAACAAGGAATTATATGAATTTTTATTTTTTGAAGCAGAAAACATAAAATTTTACATTTAACTGAAAATATCAACTCCTACTGAATGTCTGTAAATTTTTATAGTTTGTTTTTTGAATGACTGATTCAAATAGTTAAAAAATATAATTCTATGAATTTCAATTGATTCTTCATTTAAAAACAAACTTTACGTATCACTTTTTAAATAAACTACTATCGGTAACGGAAAATATATTGTGAGTGTAGGTTTATATTTATAAAATCTTAAACGTAAACGAAAGGCCTAAGGTTCATTCCGATTTGTATTCAATTTTAACTTGTGATAGAGATCACAGAAAAACTAAGAATTTTTACAAAACAGAGATAGTTTATGAAATTTGTATTTATAAACAAAATATTTATAAAGGGTGTCCCAAGAAGAACGCAATTTTTAAATCTGCCAACAATCGAAGTGTCATTGTTTGACATTTGAACAATTGTTATTGTTTGCTAGTAGAAGGTACGAGGTTAGTAAAAATGGAGCGCTACACGAATGAACAACGCATTCTCATTGTGAAATTGTTTTACCAAAATGGTGAAAGTTTTGCGGCTACAGTTCGCAAATTGCGATCAATTTGGGGTCACAATAATGCTCCAAAAGAGTCAACTGTAAAGAGATTAATGGATAAATTTGCCGAAACTGGGTCTGTTAGTGATGTAAAGACAACAACGCGCCATCGACCAGGTCGATCGACCGAAAATGTCGCAGCTGTACGTGATGATGTCGCTCAAGCTCCATCCACCTCAATTCGACACCGAGCTCAGCAAATTGGTGTCTCCAAATCCACTTTGCAGCGAATTTTGACGAAAGATTTGCATCTTCATGCATACAAAGTTCAATTGACTCAGGAACTGAAGCCAGCTGACCATGGACAGCGAAGGGAGTTCGTTAATTGGGTATTGGAGAGACAACATGAAAATGCTGATTTTGCCGATAAAATCATCTTCAGTGACGAGGCCCATTTTCATCTTGATGGCTTCGTCAATAGGCAGAATTGTCGCATTTGGAGTGAGGAAAATCCTCGAGTGATTCACGAGAAGCAAATGCATCCTCAACGTGTCACTGTGTGGTGTGGTTTTTGGGCTGGAGGAATCATTGGACCTTTTTTTTATGAAAAAGAGGCAGGTCAAGCGCAAACAGTCAATGGTGTTCGGTATCGTGAAATGATAACCAGTTTTGTCTTGCCTAGAATTGAAGAAATGAATGTGGAGGGCATGTGGTTCCAACAAGACGGCGCCACATGTCATACAGCCAGAGAAACAATTCAATTGCTGCATCAGTCATTTCCCTGTCGTGTTATTTCGCGTTTTGGAGATCAGAATTGGCCGCCTAGATCGTGCGATTTAACACCATTAGATTTTTTTCTTTGGGGTTTTTTGAAGTCGATGGTTTACGCGAATAAGCCGACGACGACTCAAGCCTTAAAAGAGGAAATTGGACGCTGCATTAATGAAATACCGCAAAACGGTCATTGAAAATTTCATTAAAAGATCGCGTGCATGCCAGCAAAGCCGCGGCGGCCATCTGCACGATATATTGTTCCATACATAACCTCATTCTGTCTACTTTACGATATAATAAAGTTTCACGATTTTTTTTTAAATATCTGTGTTTTATTTAAAATTTAAAAATTGCGTTCTTCTTGGGACACCCTTTAAATAGTGTTCCTTTATGGAATTTAGAGAAAATATAACAAATATGCAGCATATAAGTAATTAAGGTACTATAATTTAGTTGATATTTCCTTTATAGTTATGTTTATATATTTTTAGTTTTTGGATATTTTTATATTTAACAAAATTTTGTAAATTATTATAAAATCAGCACGAAACCAATGTCTACAGGCAGAGAAAAAACACGGTGGCAACAAGATCGCTGCTACTATATTATGCTTTCTGCATTCGGGTATGGTTGCCACAATCAAGTTATTAATTTATAAATAGGTTCTAACCATCAATATGGTCGCTACCATCACTCTTATAGAAAATATTTTATTATTTCATGATTGCTCTTTCTACATTATAACATGATTCGCTGTAACCATACTGTGGTTACAAAAATTCTGACAATAAAAAATATGATAATTATGGAACTATAAAATGCTGATATTAATCACTAAATGATTATGTATAAATCAAATAAATTCACAGGAATTCATTATATTCACAGTCTTGTTTTCATTAAATAAATCACTCACCCATGTAAAAATGATAATGTAAGATCATTTTCACCTGGAAAGTTTTATTTTCGGAAATGCCCTAGACATGTAGCATTAAAATTTACTTTAATCAATTCGTTCTATACAAAGATTTTATATATTTTTTAATTCTTTTCAATTAAAACAATAACAAATAACCACTTTCCTGTATAAAAAGTATTCAAAATATTAATAAAATAATTTTTTAGAGGAAAAAGTTTGTAAAATCTAGGAGTTGTTTTGCACAAGAAGGTTTGTTATACAAAATAACAGATTTTTATAAATTTTTATGATAGAAACATTTTTAGATTCCATGGAATATTCCTTAAAATAAAATTCTCAGATTCTGCAAACTGTTTCTTAGATAAAAATTCAAATATTCTTAAAAAATATGAATACAAAATTCTTAGATTTTGAGGACTTTTCATCATGAAGAATACTAAGATTCTAAGGACTTTTCCTTAAAGAAAAATTCTGAGACTCTAAAGCTGAAAGTCCATACCACGCATGCTGCGCTTCTTTGCGCCATACGCGGTTGTCAAAAAAGTAGAATCTGTATGATTGTTTGCTTAAAGTTACATAGTACCAAAGCGTTGGATGCCTTGACGCGTAAAGTAGGTCTACTTTCTACTTTTGTAAGCGTCATAAGCAGCGTATGAGCAGATCAGCTGATTTTGATAGGTTATGTTTATTTTTAAAAATACACAATGGAGGAAAAACTAATTGAAGCTGTAAAAAACACGAAGTACTTTATAAAAAAGCTCCATTTTTTATAGAAATAAATTTAAACGACCTGGGTTATACCCAAAATCGTCTATTCCTATGGAGCTTTTTGTACACACTTGTAGCACAAAATATAATATTAACAAATTCAATAAGTTCTATAAATTCTTTAAAAATTGCAATTTCACTTTCCATTTTGCAAAAATTTTTTATATTTTTTTATTTTTTTTATCTTAAATTTATTTTATTCAACAAATTTACACTACAGCTGATAAAAACAAAAGCGTAAAAAGCGTCGTATGTAACTTGAATTTCAGTGAAGCGTTTAAAGCGTTGACGTGAAAACGCGTGGTATGGACTTTCAGCTTAAGGGATATCTAAAAAAAATTGTAAAAATGTCTTGAGAATCTAAGAACTTTTCTATTAGAAAAAATCCATAGAATCTATTTTTTTATTAAAAAGTCTTTATAATTTAACATTTTTTTTAAAGAAATCTGTAGAATCAAAGAAGTTTTCTTGAAAAACTCTCTAATATTCATTTGAAGAAGAAAAAAAAATTTCCATAATCTCGAACCAGACAAGAATACATTTTCAAACATGTTGTTAACTATTAAAAAGATCAATTATAAAAAAAAAAGATTACACTATTTAACAGTATTGTTTGAACATATGTAAAATCAATTTAAGCACATGTCTTTAATATTAGTTAATTGCTGATTTGGACATACAGTATTAAAGAAAAATGTAAAGAACACAATAAATAGTAAATAAATTTCATCAAAACTCAATAAAAAAAATCAACTGGGTGTAAGCATAAATAGCTTTTTTCTTTGATGTGTGAGTTAAATAGAGATATTTACAGTTATTACTTTCAAGGGCACGAAGAATGTTGATAAAGGTCGTAGCTGACCAGAAAATGTATTTTGGCTAACTTTTTCTGTATATTCTCCATTATTACTAAGTAAAAAATAAGAACATTTTTCATTTGAAGAAGAAAGAAAAAAAGTTTCTATGATCTCGAACCAGACTAAAAATACATTTTTATACAACTATGAAAATGATATTCTCATCAACTATCATAATCCCAAAAATATATAATGCTCTTCGAATATGAGTGCTTGAACCACGTGTTTTCTCTGCGTGTACACTCACAATATTATTTCGTTAAAAATAATCTAAAATACATATTAAATTAATCGATAATACAATCAAAAAGAGGACTACTGATTTTTCATTATATTCAGCCCATTTTGTTGTTAATTTTCAATAATTGACAAAAGTAGTAAAAACAATAGAAAGTTGTTTAAAGTAACCATAAATTTTTAACTGACAAAAAGTAGAAAAAAAAAAAAAACGATTTTTGGGTTTGTTTTTCAAATTGAAATTTTTTTCTATTTGTATGAAATTTTACAAAACACAACACACACAGTTGTATTTTTTTTTTATTTTCTTGTGTGTATCTATATTTGAATAATTTCTTGTAATTTTTATTGAAATAATTTTGTATATATACAAACTATTTTGGTAAAAAAACAATAAGAAATTATATGAATTTATATTTTTAAAAACAGAAAACATAAAATTTTACATTTAACAGAAAATGTCAACTCCTAGTGAATGTCTGTAAATTTGTATAGTTTGTTTTTTGAATGACTGATTCAAATAGTTAAAAAATATATTTCTATGAATTTCAATTGATTCTTCTTTTAAAAACAAACTTTACGTATTACTTTTTTAATAAACTACAGTCGTTAACGGAAAATATATTGTGAGTGTATGTCTAAATTTCTTTCAAATAAATTTAAATTTTATATCTTTTGTCGGATTGCTATAAGCATCATCTGGATAAATCAAAACTGACAAAAGTGATCTATTAACCATAAAGCTTAGCATTTTATTGCCAAACATAAATGGATGTTATTCTTTACGAATCTCTTTTTCAGAACATCCAAAGAAGTTAATAGTGCAAATTTTTCGATTTGCAAGAAGTCATTTTAAACAACTTCTAAAATGTTGATATTAACTCCTACTAGTAAAAACAACAATTATTTAGTTGGTCTATAAATGGTTAATTCCTACAGTCATTAAATGCCTTATTGAAAACATATTTTGCATACCAGTGATATTCACTTTATCCTAGTCGGTATAATAATTCTAGGTGTGTTCAAAATCACATCTTTAACTTAAAAAAAGCCACGCCCTATAGTAATTTTGTAGTCCCTATATTTAACAACTTCCGTAAACTAATGAAAAAGTCCATCTGCTCATCGATTTTTCATAGCACCGAAACAAACTACTTCCTCCCAATGACACGCCAATGTTAAAATCATTAATGATTCACCGAAATTTTCACAACTTCGGGTTCAGTAGATGTAGTGTTTAACTACTTCTTTCTCAGCTCTTATTTTGCTGGGTATCTAACCAAATAGATTAATTTTGCTGTCCAAACGGGATATATAAACGTTTTGTGAAAGGTCTTTTTTTGGGATTGTCTCCCCAAAATTTCGATAATTTATGTGGTGGTAACGACAGTTATAAATACATAATATGTATACTGTAAATTAACTGTTGTTTTTGATTGATATATAATCACCTTTTATATATTTACTTTAACCAAATATTTTTAACTCAAATCTTATATTAAAGCGTTCATTAAATTTAATCCGTTCATTAAAGAGACTTGTGGTGCAGCTACATATTAAAAAGATCTCATGGTCATTTGCTCATGTAAAACTAAAAAGATTAACTGTAAAGTGAATAATTTTGCATCAGCTTTTCTTTAATTTTCGTTATATTTTTTTTTTTGCAAAGTTATAATCATCCCCATTAAAAACGTTTTGTGAAAAGACCATAGCATACCGACGTTGTAAAAGAAAACGAATGACATATATTTTTTAACGTTTATCAACCTTTAGGTCATTTCCGTGAACATTTCCGAACTCGCTTTTCTAAAGAGCAATTACAGCACATACACACACACGAGTGCAAAAGTATTTATTCCTACAAACACATACATATTTCCATACCGAAATCCAAACTTTAATGTTGGGTTATGTGTACGTTTGTATGTGTGTGTGTATGTAGGAAGAAGTAGGAAGAGTGCATAATTTGCATATTAACGTGTTTTTGTAATGTTGATGACACTTGAGACCGTCTATATATGCATTATGTAAATGTATTCATGGGAGTGTTTGTAAAAATAAGTGGGCATAAGTGTGAATGGCGTGCAATTAATTGAAAATGTTATTTACATTGAAATTACAAAATTGAAAGATTCCATTTACCAGACATGCAAAAAAAAAAAATTAAAACACCTTTTCAGCAAAGATAATAATGTGGAAGAAATATTAACTGTATGGGAAATAGCAGATGTTTCGCAGCCACCTATTTAATAGATGTTTTGAAGCAGGTGATGTGAATAAAATAGTACAAAATAGGGTATCGCTTGACATAAAAATATTTAAAGTTGTAGCATCCAAACGATGAGTAATTAACTGTTAATTATGTAAAAATTTACTTAAAATTCATTAATAATGCTAAAGTAAATTGCGCTATAAATTGAATTCACAACAAGTAAGAGCGGCTAAATTCGGCTATGACGAATCTTATATACCCTTCACCATGGTTGGGAAAAAACTGAAGTTTTTATATGGACATATATGGAATGGACAGATTTATATACGAACGCCTTTAAGAGGAAATTAACCTTTTAGTTTGGTGATAAAACTTGGACTCGGGAAGATTTATGGTTCCAGAAAATAGGTGTTTAAAAAAAATTTATGTTTTGGGCATAACTTTTTTGTATCTGAACCGATATTTCCGAGTTTTTTCAGCAAATATGTTATACCAAAGTTTTTCGATCTTTTGCTATATAACACGTATCCATAGGTCATATTACAGCTCTAGATTAGTGTTTGTTGTTTGTGTATAAAAGGTGAAGAGGTGAATGAAAAGAATTTCAACAAATAGTTAAAAGAAATCAATAGAACAGCATGTGTTTTATTTCTACAAAAACATTTGATTTAGCTGGCGAATTTGCATTTGGGATTTTATTTCGCTTTTTTATTAAATAATATTTTTAATTTCTTTAGCTTAATTTTAAAAATTTGAAGGAAAATAGTTTATAATTTTTTTTTATAAATTATTATAAGTTATGTCCTAAAATAGTTGCACTCAAAGGGAAATTATGTATAAAATTTTCTTAATATATGAGAAATAAAATGGTTTAAAAATCTGTTTATAAATCCTTTTAAATCGCAGCAAAAAATAGAAATAAAAACGTTTGTATTTTGTTTGTATCAGAGGGTTTTAATAAAAATTTTGATGTTTTTAGCCTATTTATGGATTATTTATATATTAATATGAAATTTTATATAAATTAATTATTAAATGTTAAAAAAAAAACAAAAAATAAACAAAAAAAAAGTCTTAAGAAAATAAAAAAAAAATGTACAAAAAAAGTGAATTGACCAGGATTCGAACCCGCGGCCTTAAAGAAAGAAAATTATTTGTGACATAGCGTCTAGACAACTGAGCTATTAAAGCTCACACAAAATCATCGTTAATAGAGGTACATATATAAAAATTCTTCGTTCATTAGAGATTTGTTTGGTTTTTATTTAAATGACAAATATTTGTATGTGTTAGTTGTTTGTGTATAAAAGGTGGAGATGAAAGAAAAGAATTTCAACAAATGGATGTGTTTGTTATGCGTAAAATTCTACATACATATTAAACAAAGAGATTTGACGGAAAAAATTAGAGGTAGTCCTGGTTTTTTGCTAATATCTCAGCCATTTATTAACCGATCTGTCTGATTTTCAGTAGTAGAAATGGATCACATGTAACAGAAATAATAAGAAATTACAAACGGAATGACAAACTTATATACACCCTTCCACCTGTGGTGAAGGGTATACAAAAAAGAGGGAAAGAATTTTACACAAAATTTTGTAATGGCAACTGAAAAAGTTTGTATTTGCTGTAAAAACTTAAACGAATTTATCATTTTGTTTTGAAAAATATTGTTAGTCAATTTTTTTTACTTTTAACCTTCTACCGTATAAGAAGCCATATATAGCTTTTCATTTTCAAATTCAAATTCTCAAAGAAAATTAACAGTTACGAAAAATAATAGTTTTCGAAAAGCGTAAGTAGGCCTTTATAAATATGAGACGAATGTTGTTTTCTCTTTTCTCTACATAGCTGCATAGAAAACCTCAGTCTTGATAGCAGTGCGTGTTGTCATTTCGTAGATTGAAAATACACAAAATAAAGCATTTATTTTTTAAAGTAACATATAAATTGGTTAGCTTTTATTATTTTTTTATGGAATATATAGCTTTGTAAATAGTGTTTATGCGATTATTTTTCAATTGTGCATGTAGAACTCATAAAATCACACATTTCTTAAAACAGCCATATATGGCTTCAAATGCATACACAGAAAAATTCGTCCAACTTTGGTATGCCATATTTGGCTTCTCATGCATTTACGGATAAAAATTAAGGAATTTCGTTTTCATATCTTTCATAAGTTGAACTCCTTCCATGACATCCGAGATGACTACAAAACGATTTTATTTGATTTCTTGTGATGAGTTAGAAAGTGATAGAGAAATACCTAAGTTAGGCAATGAATCAGTGGCAAATCAGTCTAATACCTCAACGGATAAAAGTAGCGAATTTTATTCTGGGGGGAGGATCCGCTAGTCAGTTTATTTACGAAAAAGGAAAAAGATCAGAAGAGGGAGCAGAAAATACGATGGAAGGAAACTAAATTTGGTACATGCAAGGAAGACGATTTACCTTTTTTTGGGAACCAAGGAATTGCCAGAGGTGATGTCTAAATTGGAAACCCCGATGAATTACTTGACATGATTGTAGAATAATCCAACAGAAAGTGTTCTTTTTGTATTTTTTTTTTATTAATGTTCCTTATACTGTTTTTAGTTACTTTTAATTGCTCAAATAAAATATACACTTAAAAAAGTTTGTAAGTTAAAATAACTGAAAATATCATTTAAAAGAAATTATATTTCATTTAAAAACCGGTCTACTTAATTTTCATTTAAATTAAATGCCATTTGTTATTTATTTTTAAATGTTGATTAATCAACTGACACATCCGTAAGAAACAACTGATATAATCAGTTAAAATAAATGCCAAAATTTTACCCACCAATCCTTAAAAAATAAATGTTTTTTTTCATTTATTTGAAATTATTTCCTTTTTTGTATTTTTTTTTTTTTTTGATATACTCGTACAATACAAAATGTATGTATGCATATGAAGCTATAAACACTTTTTGTGTGAATGTATTTGTATATGTATGTGTGTTTATGAAGTTCTTGTAAATTGTATTGAAAAATTGTGTATATATACAACCAATTTAAATAAAAAAACAAATTGAAATTTTTTGAATATTTTTTTTTTGAAACAGACAGCAAACAAAATTTAAATTTGTAATAACTGTTACGGACACAAATAAACCACAAGTTTCCGTTTTGTGGGTAAATTTTTATTAAATTTCAAATAAATGAAAAAAATAAATGAAACTGAAAAAAATCGGTAAATGATAGTAAATTATTTCGAATAAATGTATAAAAAAGTTAATATAGATGTTTCTTTGAAAAATAAATGTATCTTCCTTTATTTTTAAATGGAACTGAAAACTTTTTTTATTAAACTACTAACAGTTAACTACATAATATTCTGAGTGTATATATAAATATTATAAAAAATTTAAATTATTTTTGTTGCATGAAACGCCATATATGGTAATAATTTCGGGTGTGGTAATTTTTTTTTTAGGGTATGGTAATTTATTTTTCGAGAAAACTGACCTACTTTCCTCAAAAAATTTTGCTTGCATATCTTAATTATTCAATTTAAAAAAATAAATCAAATAAAATTAATTTTTAATCGGGATCATAATTGTTTTTAGGGCTGATTTTTAGAACAAAAAAAAACTTTTTAGTGCTATTTTAAGTGGATGTCGTATTTTTAGACATGAGTCGGTATCTTCACTTCCGATCCCTTTTCCACCTATGTAAAAAGTTGAGGCAATTTCAGTTTGTAGGTGTAAGTTTTAATTAGAAATAACATTTCCTTCAATATCCACTTTTTTTAATAAATTTTTTTGTTAATTTTAGCAAATCGGCTTTAAAAAATTTGTAAATATTCTGTAAAAATTCTGTGATTTGTGCAATGTAAATTGTAAAAAGATTTGCTAAATAATAATTTGCTTACTAAAAATCAGCACAGTGGGATTGAAAACTGTTTACAAATTTTCTTCTAACTTTTTTTTCTAAGTGTGATTTGTGGCATGGAGTACTTCAGTATTGTTAATTATATATTATATTTTATAAAATTGTTTAAAGGTGCAACAATTACTTTATAAACTTGAATTTTACTTGAATTTTTTTTAGGTACTTGAATTTTTAGGTACTGCTTGCGATTAAAAGTAGACATAAGACAGACCAGCCTTTATCGCAGGAACACTAAATTTGTCACGGATGATCCAATATCGATTTAAACGCCCAGTAAGACCGGATTTTTGAAAGAAAATAAAAAATTTGCCTTTCTTAAAGTATGGTATAAATGAAATAATTCTTGGAATTTTGCTTAGGAAGATGGTAAAAATGGTTGTTCACAAGGAAAGTCTCCGCCTTAAGGACCTACCCTAACATCTTTGAATATAAAACTGAAATTGCAAGTAATATGTGTTGTCTAAAAAATAAACTTATTCAGTTGGTGTTTCATACTTTCACGTGGTGAAATTTGTGGTTTTATACGGAAAAATTTCCATTGATTGACTATGGCCATACTCAGAAAAAAAAGGTAGTAGAAAAATTTCTAAACGGTTTTCAATCCAACTTTACTGTTTTTGTACGGATTTTTAGTAAAAAATTATTATTAAGTAAATTTTTTAGCTATTTATATTTTACAAATTACAAAATTTTTACAGAATATTTATTTTTGTTACTTAATTCAGAAATCATTTTACAAATGTTCAAAAACCAATTTACTAATATTACAAATTTTAAAAAAGTGGATATTGAAGGAAATTTTATTTCTAATAATTAAAACAAACTAAAATTGCCTCAACAAAAAAAAAAAGAGATCGGAAGTACAGATACTTCTCACAAGCGACATATGCCCAAAAATAGGACATCCACTTAAAATAGGACTGAAAAGTTTTCTTAGTTTTAAAAATCAGCCTTAAAATAATTAAAGTTTGATCTTTAAATTCAAGATTTCACCAAAAATATTTTTTAATCCAAAAAGAAGCAAATTAAAATTAAATGATAAATTCGTTCATATTTTTACAGATTTTTATAAATTACATTTTTTTATATTTTACAATTCACTGAGTTTAGTTTATTAATATTTATCAAAAATTTTTGTTAATTAGAGCTAATTTATTTTAGTAAACTTTATACAGGATTTTACCAAAGTTTAGAAGCGGTTGTTAACTTTCCTGCTATTTCTATTTTTAATATTTAGAAAAATTTGTTGCTGATTTCAGCATATAGATTTTAAATTGCAGTTAACAGCAATTTACTAAAGTTTAGTGGCGCTTACTAATTTTTATATAAATTTCCTGGTACTAATATTAATAATATTTAGTAAATTTTTTGCTGATTTTAGCAAACCGAATTTAAATTCTACTTTACAAAACATTTGCTAAAATTTAATAGCAGCTACTAATAATTTCTAATTATTTCATTTAACTACACTACTACATGTGTTGCTAAGATTAGCAAAAAAAGGCGCTCGGCTCAAATTAGAAAAATTTCCCATAATAACAGCAAAATTTTCAGTTACCATTACAGACTTTTTTGGTCAGTGTAGAAAATTTTTATTTAAAACATGTGTTGCTTGAATTTCTTAGCAGTAACTTCGCAAAAATGTGGGGTTTGAAAGGAAAAGTATCCCCTTTAATGGACTATCCAAACTGATGTTGCTGGAAGCTTGAAACTTGAACTATGCTTGCCTTGAAATTGGGATAATTTACTGATGAGACAATTTTTGAAACTTTCGCTAAGATTGTAGTCAAAATGGTGTTCTAAAAGGTTATACGGGTTGGTTGAAAAGTTCCTGCGCTCACTAAAATATGGCACTGCTAACTCCAAACTTTTTTTCTCGAATTGGTATAACTGTCCTGAGAACACATGCAAAGTTGCAAGTCATTCTGTCAATTCTTTCTTTGTTTACAAGCCATTTGAAGTTGACGTGTCATTGATTTTTTTTTAATATGGAAAAAATTGAATATCGTGCAGTCATTAGATTATTTGTTTTGAAGGGTTTAAAAGCAAAGGAAATTTATGAACAATTATTAGAAGTGTATAAGGAGTCCTCACCTTCAAAACGCACCGTTGCTGGTGAATTTAAACGTGGTCGTACCAGCCTTAAAGACGATCCACGCGAAGGACGACCAAAAACTGCAATCACAGCAGAAATCATTGAGAAGGCACATAATATGGTTAGTGAAGATCCAAGTTTGACTAAGCGTGAGATTGCTAATGCCATAGGCATTAGCAAACGAACGAGTACTCCATATTTTACATGAAGAATTACGTATGAAAAAACTGTTTGGAAAGTTAGTGCCGCACACATTAACAATTCAACAAAAACTGGATCGAAAACAAATTTCTCAGCGTAATTTTAAGCGTTTTATGACGAATAAAACCGACTTCTTGCGTCGTTTTATAACTGTGGGTGAGACTTGGATCTACCACCATGATCCTAAATTGAAACAGAAACGTTTACAGTGGACTGAAGCTGGTTGTTCAGCTCCAAAGCAGGTGAAGTCACAAAGATCAGCAAAGAAGGTTATGGCATCAGATTTTTGGGATGCAAAAGGAATTTTGTTGATTGATTATCTTTAGAAAGGTAAAACAATCAACTCTGAATATTATTGCAGCCTGGATGAAAAAATTCGTGAGAGAAGACCTGGTTTAAAGAAGAAAAAATCATTTTTCATCAAGACAATGCACCTGCTCACAAAAGTCTTTTGACGATGGCTAAATTCAAAGAATTAAAGTACGAATTGCTTGAACATCCACCGTATTCACCAGATTTGGCTCCTAGTGACTACTATCTCTTCAGAAATCTCAAACAATTCCTTCGTGGAAAGCATTTTTTGTCGAATGAAGGGGCCATAGCAGCCGTATATTTCGTAACAAAAACAGTATTCTTTCATTTCGAGCGCAGGAAATTTTCAACCAACCTGTATTCTCCCCCTTGCCTGTTGCCGTTTAAAATATGTGTTCTCTGGAGTTTAGACTTATCTAGTGTTAATACGCTTTTTGGAATTTTCACCAGAAACTTCATAAAATAGGAATTCAAGGGGAAAAGTGCCGTTATTAACGGCCTGTCCAGACTGCTTTGGCTTGAAACTTGAAATCTAAAGAACGACGGAAAAATTACTAGTGGAACGAATGAATGAAGTAATACGCCAGTTAAGGGCAAAGAAAAATCATGAGACAGGTATTGGGTGGAATTGAAGCGCTAGGTAAGGGGTAAGAAATGGAATGGGACAAAATGGAATTGAAACCCTAAGGAATGGGAATAAAATGTAATGGTACGATTGAAATTGTATGCGTAAGCACAGTGAACAAAATTAAATGAAGCGAGCCTAAATTTTAGTGATAGACAACAATTTGAAAATTTTTGTTCTTTTCTATTTAGAGATTTCTCTCCAGTTTTGCAATTTTCGAATATCTTATATGTCAATGGTATTTACTTTTAAGATGGTACATTTCTTTATAGTTAAAAAAAATGTAATTTATCAATAAAATCCTTACATCATAATCGATAATGAAATCAAAAATAACGCAGTTCACCCTCAAGAAAAGTATTCCGATGGGTTATCTCCGATGGTGATAAAATTCGGATATGAAATAGAGGATAAAAAATAATTTTCATATGAATATATTTTTGCAGCCCAATCTCACGTTTAATATTTTTTGGAAGAAAATCTCCCCCTAATGTGATCCCAAATCGCTTTGGTTGGATACCTGGAATTTAAATATGTGTTCAATGAAGTGTGGTCTAATTCTTTTATAAGGTACTTTTTGGACTTTGCGACAAGAACGTGGTAAACCTGTGGGTTCAAAATGAGTAAAAAGCTTTGTCTAGATAACCTTAGCTTAAAATATATGTTTGGAATATCAAACAATAATGTTGCAAAATTGGAGATAATAAGGAAAAGGTTCACCTAAATCACCCTGTCCAACTGCTCGAGTTGGCAAATTTAGTTTTCTCTCCCATCGTACACATCTACTGAGGCGGAATTTTATAAAAAACCGTGCGAATGGGCCAGACTGCTTCGGAAATTCTTCCTACCAATTAATGTTTGGAAAGGGAATAGAGAAGAGATGAAAGGTGGTGAAAGATGAACGGCTTCAATTAACCCCATCAAAATAAAATAGCGTAACTCGGGTATGATTTTAAAAAGCTTCAACAATTTCGCCAACTCTTCATCATATAGCCGGCAACAACTTTTCTAAGGATTACTATCTCACGAAATTACAATGTTGCCATATTTGAAGCCCTTAATCTTTCACCGCCTTTCATTTCTCCTTTATTTAAATTAATTTGTGGAAAGAATTTCCTGAGTAGTGCTTGTTATCTTTAAAAAAAAAAAAAACAGAAATAATAGTCGTTAACAAATAACTTTTCCACTTTACTCCGTCCTTACCATATTCACAAAAATTAGCACAACTTAAGCAATCTTAAACTATTTGCAGAAATCAGTTCGTCATTCGAAAGCTACATGGAAAAAAGTATATATAAATACAATTACCTAATGAAGTGTAAAATGATTTTTTCTACAAAAACACGAACACACAACAAAAAAAACTTTTTTTTTTAAATTTGTATAAGTAAAAACTCTCTCTCTCTCTTAAATTCTTTATCAAAATTAATGAACATGTATAAATGTTATAAAAATTGCAATTTAAAGTACACTTCACCCCACACTCCCCTACTGTATACATAGCTCTTTTACAAACCAACTTTGCAAACTTTAAATGAAAAAAAAAATCTTTCTGGTACATGTGAATGTAAATTCAAATGATATGTACGCACTGCAAAATTTTCCTTTCATTACCATCAATAATGTGTCAATTAAAAATCTAACCAATTGGTTCATTGATTGCAATCATTTAATTTGTTATTAATTTTTAACTGTCAACACTTTATGAACACAGTGTCAGCACAAGGTACAACATTTAACAGTCTACAATATAAAACAATCGTAAGCTAAAATGCAAATGGACTTAACTGCAAACAAAAAAAAAAAATACAAGATATCGAGGATCAGAAGTTGACATCTATTAAGAGATAATTTTAACAATTAAAGGCTGTGAATTGATTGCTGTATGTTGGAAATTCATTTAGACAATACTCTGAAATTAAATGGAAACAATTGTTTAGAGTTGGGACGGTCTAGTGGATATTTGCTTCAATCACCATTGGTTGATGAATGCTTCAATAACATTCATAGTTTTTTCTTGTTTTTTTGTTTATTTAGTTGAACTAACACTTAAGGTTTGCCTCCTGCAAGTGAAGTGCATTGTGTTGATATCAGGAAAGGAACACAAATATAATTTTTTTTTATTTAAATACAACATTCAATCAAAATACAATTTTCAATTTGGTTGGCATTTAGTTTTTCTATATGAAAGAGGGAACAAATGTTTGTGGAGATTTGTACTGAATTTATCTACATTACAATTCTGACGGAATACCTTTTTAAAAAGTCTATTCCACTTGTCGTTCGACTGATGTACGAACGATCCACTGGACAACTGACAAACGGATGTAATGAAGGAAACCCTGGTTCTCCTCAAAGCGAAGTGTTCCCATTTCAATATCGAGCAGTAATACACATCCCACATTCCGAAGATGCTCCAATCAGTCAATAAAGGTGCTTACCCTACTGTTATTGATATGAATCAAGGCCCTACTATGAAAACGGTGCAAAAGCTCCAAACAGACTTTGAAGATCGTGGAAGTTGCATTTGAATTTGGTTCTGATCTATATGATATCAATACTAGGGAGATCAGATGGGGGAGAATAGTTCATTCACCGATTGAAGAAACCAATGGTTTCACAGCCCTATAGGACAACATACAACATTGAGTTTTGATAAAAAGTCCCGAATGGGTCTGTATATATTTTGCACCCACCACCCCTTTCCAACAAGTATCAACAAAGCCTGGCCATGGAAGGGAAATACATGACGAGCGTTGCTGTTCTGATAAAAGTTGATAGGATTAAAAGTTTGACCGATAACGTCGTTAAAATAGATCAGAGTAAGAGAGAGAGAGAGAGAGAAAGAAAGAATAAAACCTTTCGTCATCCCTGAATTCAGCTGAAGCTCGCTTAACAAGACTCCATATATAACAATACGTATAGTGCGATCACTGAAAAAGCTGCAAATAAAGCGATTGATACAAGTGTGCCGTGCCACACACTATCGGACACCTAGGAAATATCTAGAACAACCACTTTTCTTTTATAAAAATTGTAAATAGAACGACTCCAAAGTTCCGAAAGAAACGCTAAAAGAGGACTACTAATAAATAATTTACAAGATGGCAAGTAACCATCGACAGCGCAAAACTTATTGCTATTGGGTGGTAATTTTTAGGTATAGACTGAATATTGGAAACCTTCATGCAGTGAGGGGAAGACACCCGCACGGAAAGACGAGCTTTAGGACTAGTTCCAGCATTTAGAGTTTGGGAATTGGATGATTGACTTCTGACAAAATGAGTTTCTTTCGCACATTTTAACCAAAAAGTTAGCCTTATTAACCGGGTCAGTGAAAGAACAACTTCGGTGGTAACATAATACAACATATTTTCCATCGTAATTTATTTTACTTTCGCTAGCAACAAACATTGCAAAAGCTGCAAAGTAGAACTGCTTTCCTAAGAACGAGTTCTAGAACTGTTTCTTTGACAGTTTTACCATACATTACAGCTTCGCGGAACGGATTCCGTAACGATTTTCAAACCATTGGAAAAATTTTTCCTGGATGTTGTTAAGCAAGGTTCATTTGAATTTTTCCCGACGATACATATAAAACATGGCTGCATAACTAGGGCACCTTGCACTTAATTGAAAAACTTTTATGTGGTCTACTTTAAACACACATAATCAAATATATACACATACATGCACTTGGAGCTGTTGTTTATAAATTATTTGGAGTGTATGTGTAAAACTACATTGGTTTGTCTGTATGACTAATGATAACCCGATTAAAAAAAAAATGATATGAATCTTTATATACACTTAAAATAGTTTGTAAGTTAAAATAACAGAAAGTAACATTCAAAAGAAATGATATTTTATTTAAAACCCGATCTACTTATTTTTCATTTAACTCAAATCGTTTTTGTTATTTAATTATTAAATGTTGTTTAAATAACAATTTATTAATGAGTAAATTTATTAATCAGTAAAAATAAATATTAAAATTTTACCTAACAATTCCGTAAAAATAACTTATTTTTCATTTGTTTAAAATTGTTTCCGTATTTGTAGTTTTGTTTGTTTTTTATATTTACACAATCTATAGACACATTTTGTGTGAAAGACCATATGTGTGTGTGTTTATAAAGTTCTTGTAATTTGAATTGAAATAATATTGAATATAAACAAACAATTTAAATAAAAAAAAATTAATTTTTTGGATATATTTTTTTCTGAAAGAGACAGCAAACTAAATCTAAATTTGTTATAACTATCGCATAACGGGAAAAATTTTCCAAAATTTTTCTTTCTGTGGGTAAATTTTTTAATAAATTTAAAAGAAATGAAAAAAAAATAAATGAAACTGAAAAAAAATCTAAATGACAGTAAACTTTTTTGAAAAAATATATAAAAAAAGTTAAAATTAATATTTCATTGAAAAATAAATCAATGTTCCTTTATTTTTATCCGAACTAAAAACTATTTTACTAAACTACAAACAGCACGCCTAAAAACAGTTGTGGCCACCGAATTTGTTACCAATTAAAAGCTGGCGGTCACGACAACTATCTGCATATTAAGTTATATTTTTAGTTGTAGAGCCAATATTCAGTTGACTTATTAAATATTTTTATTCCACATAAATATTATTACGTTCCACAAAATTTTATTTTAGAAAAATTTTACTTTGAGATTTTTCCGCTATCAAGCCTAGGCATTCAGATTTATAATTAAGACTCTTACTTACCACAATTTAATTTAATTTTCTTTGATATAACAAATTTATTTAAGTATTTGAATATTTTATTGCCTTTATCGGGATTTGAACTCGGAAATTAAGGGTATCAGGCTAGCTCTCTACCCACAAGCCCGTAAATACATATAAAATAAATATATCAAAATATTTGTTAACAAATACCAAATGTTAGTGGATTCTATAATCAATACAATCCACAATTCGGTTGGTTGAATTGAAACCCTGATTTAATGGTATATTTTATCAGGATAACCGTATTTATAGTTATCACTTTCAAATATCGACAATTTTTCAATAAATTTGATAGATTTTACTAAATAAATGGTTGGTTCTACTGTATGCAATATCTAAACAACTTTTATTCGTAAAGTTGTTTGGAGATACCAATAATTGAATAATTGTATTCTTTTTTGTTTATTTTCCCTTTTTTTAATTTCGAATGCTATAAGTTTGCTATAATATTGAATTAAAGGTTATTCAAAATAAAATAAAATCCTTACAAAAAAATGTTAATGGTTTTGATCGTATTGCAACCAATATTTTCCCTGGGTGCGTACTACATAATATTCTGAGTCTAAAAACCTAAAAATACAGATTTTTTCAACGAAATTATAAATAAATCGTTTTAGACTAAGTCACTTGTAAAGATCTTGTGATTATCATTGAACGTTAACCATAAACTTAGTGAAATACTTAAGCTTTCTTATTTATTTTATTATGTGACCTTTGGCAAAATGACTTCTCTTAAAGACAGACATTTTACAAGACAGCAAAGAAACATAAAAACCTTCAAATATATTCATATATTGTCATATATGCTTTCACATATGAGCATATATGGTGTCATATATGAGCATATATGGACAAATACATTTAAAGAAAAAGTTTATTATGGTAATATATGATGCCATATATGGCAATATATGATACCATATATGACAATTTATGGTAATATATTGCATATATTGGTTTATATATACAGGTTGGTTGAAAAGTTCCTGCGCTCGAAATGAACGAATACTGTTTTTGTTACGAAATATATTTTTTTATTCAATATAATCTCCTCGAAGCTCAATACACTTGTTCCAATGATCTTCCAATGATCTTCCAATAATTTTATCCCATCCTTATAATGGTTTTACGGAGCTCTGCAAAATAACCGTCTACGGCTGCTATGGCCTCTTCATTCGACGAAAAATACTTTCCACGAAGGAATTGTTTGATATTTCTGAAGAGATAGTAGTCACTGGGAGCCAAATCTGGTGAATACGGTGGATGTTCAAGCAATTCGTACTTTAATTCTTTGAATTTAGTCATCGTCAAAACACTTTTGTGAGCAGGTGCATTGTCTTGATGAAAAATGATTTTTTTCTTCTTTAAACCAGGTCTTTTCTCACGAATTTTTTCATCCAGCTGATCCAAAAGGCTGCAATAATATTCAGAGTTGATTGTTTTACCTTTCTGAAGATAATCAATCAACAAAATTCCTTTTGCATCCCAAAAAACTGATGCCATAACCTTCTTTGCTGATCGTTGTGACTTCACCTGCTTTGGAGCTAAACAACCAGCTTCAGTGCACTGTAAACGTTCTTGTTTCAATTTAGGATCATGGTGGTAGATCCAAGTCTCATCCATAGTTATAAAACGACGCAAGAAGTCGGTTTTATGCGGCCTAAAACGCTCCAAATTACGCTGAAAAATTTGTTTTCGATCCAGTTTTTGTTGAATTGTTAATGTGTGCGGCACTAACTTTCCAAACAGTTTTTTCATACGTAATTATTCATGTAAAATATGGAGTACTCGTTCGTCTAAGATGCCTATGGCATTAGCAATTTCACGTTTAGTCAAACTTGGATCTTCACTAACCATATTATGTACCTGCTCAATGATTTCTGCTGTGGTTGCAGTTTTTGGTCGTCCTTCGCGTGGATCGTCTTCAAGGCTGGTACGACCACGTTTAAATTCACCAGACCAAAATTTAACGGTGCGTTTTGAAGGTGAGGACTCCTTATACACTTCCAACAATTCTTCATAAATTTCCTTTGCTTTTAAACCCTTCAAAACAAAGAATTTAATGACTGCACGATATTCAATATTTTCATATTAAAAAAAATCAATGACACGTCAACTTCAAATGGCTTGTAAACAAAGAAAGAATTGACAGAATGACTCGCAACTTTGCATGTGTTCTCAGGACAGTTATACCAACTTGAGAAAAAAAAGTTTGGAGCTAGCAGTGCCATCTCTTGGTGTGCGCAGGAACTTTTCAACCAACCTGTAAGTTCATACCATTTATATATGTTCATATATGAACTCATATATTATTTCGCATATCGGTCATATGTTTTATTTTTTATCAGATATAGCCATATATGAAAGCAAACTTTCTTCCAATTTAAAGCCTTTTTCTAGTGAATTAAGATACAGACCTTTAGTAATTTTTAGTCTCTTTTATCTCACGCCTTTAGTAGAGTAACACACAACAGCAAAACTTTCTCGTTGCATAAAAAAAATTTCAAAAAGTATCTTATTGAAGAAATAAAAATTTAAAAAAAAAAGCGAAAATAAGCCAAGCTCCAAAATCCAAAGGCCATGAGCACCTTGACCTGGGAGGTTAGAATTTTGTGGCGTTCATAAAAACATTTTCTGTTTAAAAACACTTCAATTAAAAAAACTTTTCTAAAAAAATATATTAAACTAAGTTAGCTTTGAAGTTTTAGTTAAACAAAAAGATAAGATTAGAAAATGAAACTCATTCGGTATTTGATTTGTAAAAAATAAAGATAAATTTTTTATATAAAAATAAAATGTGTTGTGTTTATTTTATTTTATTTTATTTTCAAACAAAAAACAAAACAAAACTTATTTGTTCGAATTTTATTAAAAAAATTCATGTAAGAACAGTTTCACAGCCCCAATTTCAGTTTTTATTTATTTTAATAAAATCCGTGCATATAAAGTATCCAATATTTTTTGTTGCAAATTGGATATACAGTCATTATCGGCTGGCGTAACCTCCCCTTCTGTATACACTGCAAGGTTACAACTAAAGTTAAAGTGATTACTGAAGTGCAAAACATCACAGTTTATCCCCTCCTTATTTTGAATAAATTAAAATTTTGGTACTAATTGAAGTTTAAGCTACAATGTTTTAGTAATACACACAATTATGTTTCCCTGTAAACATTTTTGAGATTTTCTGGCGATGGTTTTTTTGGCGATGATTACGCGATCTTTACGAATCGCTAACTATCGCCTACGCCTTACAACTAAGCGATGAATACGCGAGCGTAACAAGTAAGTCAATTTTTTTCTAAAACAGTGCTGTTCAAAAATAAAAGTGTAGTTGTGTTGGTGAGAAAATGAGAATTGCCCTGTAAGAAATGTTCAATGGGTTAATAGCAGTGTAAGTATCTGTATGAATTTATTTTTTATATAAAATATGAGACTGTTATGTTTTGTGTAAAACAGTTTTAAAGAAATATGAATTAAACAAAAATTTTTGAAAGGAAAATAATAAATACATATGTATATACATTAGGGTGCCTTTTTTCATTTTATAAAAAAAAAAAGTTGTAAATATTTCCAACAATATTAATGATTTCATTATATTTACATATTAATAATATATCTGTAATATACATATAAATCTATTATGATATTCTATTAAAAAAATGCTATTTTTGGAAGGAAAAAAAATACAATACATTCGATCGGAATAAATGAATGAACGATCGGACTCAAATTTTTAAGAACATTTCAACTTTTATATTAAAAATGCGTTTTTTTATTAGGTTTATTAAAGATTTTTATATCTTGTATTATTAAAATATTTTTCGTACATTGCTATTAATTCTTTTCAGTGCATTAAAGTAAAATCAGCATACATCCGCCACACGTGTTCATTCGTCGCTGTTTCAGTGACGACTTAAAGCAAGAGCATAAGAATACATGTGAATTGAGCAGGGGACAATTGTCCCATGCAATGAACATCACTGTTCTAAAAACACTTTATGCTGACAACAATTTTTATGACTTTTATGATGTGAATCGCGCGCCATCGCCTACGCCTTACACCTAAGCGATGAATACGCGAGCGCACACATGTAACGGGAAATATCCTCACAACAATCAAAATATTTTTGTATTCTTTATCGTTTAGAGATGAGTCATCAAAGTTTTTTTTTGGTGCATTTTTTTTTTCTTGTTGTTTTGTTCAGGTAACGGTAAAATAAATATTTGGTTTCAAGACCAATTAGCAAAATTGTCAGTTTGTTACAGAACGTGATCTTTGAAGGGGTTGGTTTTTGTAAGTAATTAATTAATAAAAATGTTGCCCAACAAAGCTTTACGGTTAAAAAGTAAGAGAGAAGCCTCCGAAATAATAGCTAAAAATTCTAATTTAAATAAAATTCAAAATACTAGTCCAGACTTAATGGAAAATTTAAATATTTTGGATAATAATTCTCCCCAAAATGCGGATCGGTTGGTAAATGTTAATGATTTAGAAAATGTGGTTGATTCAGACGTGAATATTATTCAAGAAAATGTGTTGACAAGTGCGGAAAATTCAGAAAGTGGTTTTGAGTGCAACGTAAATGTAGAAAATGCGAAAGGACTGTCCCGATTCTGACCGGAGATAAATGTTCAGTGTCTTCCTTTAATTTCTAAGTCTTTTATTATATTTTATGTTATATTCTAAGTTCAAAATAATGAATTATTATTTAAAAACATTGCATTTCAAATTATTAAATATTAATAAAATCAATGAATTTCTTGTCTCTCTTATTTTCATTCTATTAAAGAGTCACCCCACCATTCGTGAATCGCCTGACCATAGTTTAATGATGACACGCAATCGCCTAATGGTCGCCCGCGAATAGTCGTTGGGTTGTGTATAGTCGCGGCGATTGATCGCGTGCGATCATTAAAGTGTGGTCAGGCGATTCGCCAAAACCATCGCCTGTGTGACTGTCGCGATTCGCTGGCGATTCGCGAATGGTGATTCGCTGGCGAATCGCGATTGGCGAATCGCGACAGTCACACAGGCGATCGTTTTGGCGAATCGCCTGATCATAGTTTATTGATCGCACGCGATCAATCGCCGCGACTATACACAACTCAACGGCGATTCGCGGGCGATCATTAGGCGATTAAAAATGTTTGCAGGGTTGTCTCATATAATTATATAGGAAATAGGAAATTTTTCTAGTATTTCGATTAAATATTCTTGAATGACTGTGTATTACCTAATATATAATTTTATACAAGACTAAATTATGTTTTTCAGTTTGTAATATGATATCATTGCATTAGCCATATCTGATTGTAAGTACAATATACAATCAAGTATTGTTCGATATGTAATAAGATGCAACTATATATGACATTATATTAAATATTTTTGAAGAAAAATATTTTATATATGTATGAATTTATATAATTATGTGCGTTTATATACACAAAACGTTTTACTCGGGAATATAAAAAATTAACATTGTTTTTATTATCCCTGTATGTGTGTTGTTTTTAAACATTTTTATGCTGATATGCAGATGAGAGTTCGTTGATATCAAATACAGTTTATTGTTTTAACTTTATTTTTTTTTTTATTTTTTATTTTGCCTTCGTCTTCTTTACTTTTTCTTTTTTAAACACAATATTTTATTTTACATTCCTATGATCATGATGGTTATGATGATAGCAATAGTGGTAACAGTGTTTGGAAGTGGTAGTGTATCGTATCATTGTGGTTAAATCCTTTTACTGTTTTCCTTAAGTTTGTAGAACTTGTATTCATCATTATTAACAGTTGAGTTGACATTATAACATGATGCAGTGTATACAAACAATGGTATATGTGTGTATGTTGAATCGGAAAGACAAGGGTGTCCCTTATTTTTACACAAAACTATCAACAGGATAAAAACTTATTTTCTTTAAAATAGATATTTAACGCTTATGAATAAATGACACAAAATCGGTGATATTTATTTGGGTGATTTAAAAATATTGCTTTCTATGGGTCTGCCTAAAGTGCACCTTATGGTTTACTTTGTTTATATTTCCTTTTTATTTCAGTTTGTTTTTATTCCAAAAAACCCCAGACAATAGTTTATGCTTGCTTGATTTTTTTGTTTTTGGTTTTAAATTTCATCTTAAGTTTTACTTTATTAAGTATTCAGAAAAATTTAACAACAATCATATTAAATTTTGTAATTATAATTACTCGCTAACTTTTCACACATAAAGTTTTAAAGCTTTTGTCATGAATTGTAACATTACAATGCCTCAAAAATTAATTAAAATTTATATAAAGACCTTTGACTTTGAACACCCGATGAAAAAGTCCCGATATATTTATATATAATTATAAACGTACACATCATATTTTATATAATCCAAAAAATGGCAAACATAATCTTATCTCATGAGATCCCACGAGATCTCATCTGATATAATATGATCCGAAAATGTGTTCATCTAATTTGAGTAATTTATATATAATTTGATACTACTTTTTTCAAATTTGGATTATTTTTTTATAATTTTAAAAATATTTTTAATTGCTGGGTTATTGAACTTTTATGCTGGCCACTCAAAGTTCCCCAGTCATAGGGCAGCTAATAGTTTTTGCTTGCTTGTCAAGCATGATGCATTATGTAATGATGTGCTTGTCAAACACATCAATACTTTAAGGTGTACAAAGTATATGAAGTAATATATTTTTATATTAATCCTCCAACATGCTTGATGGTTTATAATTTTCATGTTTGTCAAGCATGTTGAACAGCATGCCTCATAGTGTATGGACCGCTTAAGATACACAGGAAAAAAGTATCTCAAAATTTTAAGTACACTCAGAATATTATGAAATTTACTATTGGAAGTTTAACTTTAAAGTTTTACGTTCCATTTAAAAATAATATTTTTCAATGGAATATTTATTTAAATTTTTTATACATATATTCAAAATTATTTACTGTCACTTTTTTTTTGTGTAGTTATTACAAATTTAGATTTTGTTTGCTGCCTGTTTCAAAAAAAAAAAAAAAATTTTAAAAATTCAAATTTGCTTTTTTTTAATTGATTGTTTACATACAAAAATATTTCAATTCAAATTACAAGAACTTCATAAACACGCATACAAACACAAACACATTCACCTAAAATATGTCTATAGATTAAAAAGCAAACAAAAATAGAAAAACGGAGACAATATAAAATAAATGAAAAATCATTTATTTCTTATGGAAAAGGTAGGTAAAATTGTAACATTTATTTTTAACTTAATTTATTATTAATTTGTTCTCATGAGCCAGTTGTTTGAATAACATTTAAAAATAAATAACAAAATTCATTTGATTTAAATGAAAAGTAAGTAGACCGGTTTTAAAATGACATATAATTTCTTTTAAATGGTATCTTCTGCTATTTTAACTTACAAACTATTTTAAGTGTAATTAAAAATGTTTGTTAAAATTCAAACTGGATTTACAACAATGTTTTGTTTGATATGTACATAAATTGTTATTTTTCATATAAAAATTCTTTGAAAAAAAATTTAAGTTACAAACAAATAACAAAAAGTTTTATTTTTATTTACAAATTCCATTGCTGGTGACATTTTATAAATCTTTTATTTATATTTACAAAAATATTCTATGAAAGATGTGTAATACTACAAACACAAATTTGTAATCTTTTTCTAGGTATATGTATAAAAGTGATAGAATTGTTTAGTTTTACTGTAATATTATTGTGATCGAGGTACTTTTAGTTTTTAATATAAAATATCTTTATTGGTCTATATATATTTTATATAAAAAACTAAAAGGACTTCGAGCTCAATTACTTAGCATATTCAGTATACACACACCCAATAAAGTTTGCAGTTTAAATTAATAGAAGATGTAATTTAAAGTAAATGGAAAATTACTTAAAAATCGGTCTACTAAAAATTAAATTTTTTTAATTTTTAATGTTTATAATTAAACTTATAGTATCCGTAAATATAAATCATTTTTCATTTAATTTTACTGTGAACAAACTAACCACATATCTGTAAAAACTAATTATATTAAGGGCCGATGTTGAATGTGATGCACACCTTAACGTCAAGTTTTTTTCAGTATTTCATTTGACATTTCTCAATTTCAATTTGAACCATGGAAAGATACACAATCGAGCAACGCGTTAAAGTTATTCAGGCTTATTATCGAAATGGGCGTTAAAATCAAAATGTACTTCGTGATTTTTTTTGGTCAGCATAATCGACCAAATGTTTCGACAATCGGGAGAACACCTGTGCATGCTCGCCCAGTTCGTTCTGCTGAAAACATTGCTGTTGTTCGCGATATGAGGTCGGCCAAGCATTTAGCGTGAATGCTGTTCGCTATCGCGAGATGATAACGAACTAATGTGGCCAGGAATTGAGGATATAACCCTGGACGATATGTGGTTTCAACAGGACGGTGCCACTTGCCACACACCTAACGAAACAATGGCTCTTTTGCGCGACAAATTCAATGGCCGTGTTATCTCATGTGGTGGCGATGTAAATTGGCCGCCAAGATCATGTGATTTGACACCGTTGGACTTTTTCTTTGGCGTTATTTGAAAGAAAAGGTGTACATCGATAAGCCAGCAACAATTCAAGAGCTAAAGGATGAGATAATTCGGCACATTAACGGCATAGAACCTCAATTATGGCTCAGCGTCAACGAAAATTAGGACCATCGGATGAAGGTGTGCCGCCAAGGTCGCGGAAGCCATTTGGCCGATATTTTATTCCATACATAATTAAACCATACCATTTTATCATAATAAAATGAAATGACAATAATTTCCTAAATAATTTGTGTTTTATTCTAAATCAACATCGGCGCTTAAAATTTAACCACCCTTTATTTCCTTTATTTACTTTAACTGTTAACTAATTAATTAACTACAATATCCGTTAAAAGTAACGATTTGTCCTTTATTTCAGTTTTGAACTACCCACAAATTAACTACAAAATCTGTAAAATAAATAAACTACTTTTCATTTATTCTGCTTTTTTTAACAGAATGGGCTCACCCATTGACTGTAAAAAAAATTAGTAAAACTTTTTTTTAACAAAACATTTTAAATGAAAATATTAACTATTCCAAAAATCAGTATTCAATTATATAATGAAGGTCCCTTAACTATTTGATTTAAACAAATGTACGGATAACTTTTTAAATAAACTGCAGTCAGTTACTGTAGAAATATTTGGAGTGTACACTTACATAACCGTTATACGAGAGGAGGAGATGAAAAAGATCAACTAATATATAATACAGGGTGGCGCTGTAATTTAAAAAAAAAATGAAAAACTTTGATTCTTCTTGTGGATTATTTTTATTTGGTCTTTTAATTTTTTTTACATCAAGTCGAGAATGTGATGTTGGACGGCTAGGAAATCTGCGACGAAATTTACGTCACCAATATTCCGCGTTCTGGAGCAGTGTAGCGTAACATTGTTTATTAACGTGTACTTCGCATGTGTTTACTACACAAATGTCAAAACAGAACTGACATTAGGGACCAATCGCAAAATTTATAGCATTTTCTGATAGAAGGATTACTTTTGCGCCATCTTGTATATAATGATCATGACATAAAGGACTAGAGTAGAAATTTCTCTAAGAACAATTATAAGATATACATATATATTGTTAAGTATAACCACATATATTAATTATTTAGTCATATATAACTTGATATAAGTTATTTATTACTATGTATAAACTTTTACGTCGAGCACATAATAAGTCCGATAATTTAATTGTTATTTATGACATGTCAACGAATTTAAGTTGGCTTTTATAGTTTAACAACTTTTTGTTTTAAATCAATTAAAATACAGACAACTTTAATTTTTGTGTATCTTATTTTCGTTTCTTTTTAGGTAAAAAATCTGACAAGTTCTCATCTAGTATTGAAAAACTATACGAATATTTCTCTGGTCTTAAGGTATATTATCTTATTCAAATCCTACTACAACTCAAAATATAAATAATAAATTAAATATCCTGCAGCAGGTCTTCCCCGCATATATATTGAAATGCTTCTGGATGGTATGTGAAGACTGTTGAAAACTTTTATATTAAGTTTATTAAAACATAATTGTTCATTTAGAAATCGGAAGTAGTCTATGCTGCAGAGTGTAGTGTACTCAAATAGAGATGACGTGATACAAAATATATTTATATAAGGGAAAGGAATAAAATCAAGTCTGTAGAGTGGAGTACTGCAGTACTGCGACTCTTGCTTAAGTCCTTCGGAATAAACTAGTTAACAAAAGTGAAAAAAGATTTCTTGCACTAACAAAGCAACTGTCTTTTAGTGTTGCAACAACTTGGTTATCAAAAATGGCTAAATTTATATGACAAAGTGTTTAAAAAATAGCTATAAAATGGCTGCCTAAACTTAAATCGATTTGTCTACATTATATATAAATTTGGTTACTGAACTCATAAATACCCATCAAAAATAAAGCTGCCAAAGAAGCAATAAAAGCATCACTACTATGGCAAAGGCATCACTTCTTTTCTGATAGTTTCATCGATGAATTTAACATTAGCGTATCATAGGACGGAAGTATTCAAATGTAGCTAAGGAAGCAATGATAATAAAATGATTAGATATTCTGATGCATGAGTGGGAAATGTTCATATACTTTGTGGTATTTAAGCTTTGATGAAAATTTAATTCATAAGAATGCAGAAAAATAAGTGTAAAGAAGTGAAATTTATGCATTGATATACATATAAATACTCTTTATTAGAAAAAATAAATAATTCTGCATTAGGGAAAAAGTATTTTTTGAAACATTTTTCATAGATTTTAATGAATTTTTAGACAAATTTTCAAATATTTTTGGATAATTAAAAAACTGGTTGTACATTTTGGAAACATTTTTGGACAACTTTAAAATATTTTTGAACAATTTTAAAGAATTTTTGCACAAATTTAAAATATATTTGGGCAATTTGAAATAAAGTTTACACAATTTTAAAAATATTTTGATAAATTCTGAATTAAAACTGGAAATAGTGTAGTGTCAAATAATAAACATAATGCAAAAATGCACAGATTGTACAGATTGCGTCGTCATAAATACCAAAGGCTGAAAAAATGCAAATGACAGGCCAGCTTGTTTCAATTAAAGGTTAAAAAATCTCTTTTTTCTTGATTTTTCAAAACTTTTATAAAAATTGCAAAACCGCATAAATTTTAACCCTCATGAAATTTTAAACTAATATATAAAAAATGATTTAATAAAAAATTAAAAAAGTTCATCAGAGCTATTTTTTCAATTTGAATAAACACTTAAGATTCAAAAAATATACGATATACTATAACTTATGCTCTAGAAGTAATGAAGGATGATTCTTTAAGGTATGCATCGGGTTTATATCCAGATCACTGCATTTGAAATATGAACACATGAATCTTTTAGAACTGCCTTAGAATAACACCAACAAATCATAAAAGAATGTCAACTGAAGTTAAGGAAGCAATGAAAGAAGTTAAAGTCACAGAATGACTACCATTTTTTTTGCTGGGTATATTAGGTAGCAGAACTTTTATGAAATATTTGAAGATTAAAAAAAAAAAAAATTGCAAAATCATCTGAACTATCATGGTGCATGTATTGTATACCTTGACACCTTTCATTGACTACCCACTTAGCTATTCTGCTTTCTTTATTTCAAAGCAGAATGAAAATTCTTAAAAAAATATTTGTTTACCTTTTCTTTTACTGCCCTTTTTTATCGCGTAAACATAAGATGGAGCCGAGAAAAGAACGGTTTCGCTAATTCTGTCGAAATCGAAATTCTCATTAGGGAAAGCGTATTTGTTAATCTCGCTTTCAATATTTTCATAGACTATTTTTTTTATTTCGGAGGGAGTTTGACTTATGTAGACCCAGACGCGATCAATCTGTTTATAGATAATCTCTGAATATAAGAGAATATTGTGACTGACTGACACACTCAAAATTGTCTAGCTCCAACTCTTGTACCTAGAAAATTAAAATCTGATATATAGATTTCCCTTTAAAATCCTGGCCTAAACGAGATAGCTACACTATAATCCATGAATAAATATATGAAATTATTGTTAAAATAACAAAAACTTTCGTAAAACTAACGAAAATTTGTTTATCTTACGAAAATTTTCGTATTTTTATGGATGAATTATTATCACTGTAAAATTGAAAATATGTCTTCCATGTAAGATGGAGTAATTCATCTATAAGGCATTTTTAAAATTTTCTCCAGGACCGTGGTTAAAATAGGGGTTAAAAGGAGAAAAAGCCTCCAGTTAACGGCCTGGCAAAACCGCTTAACGTAGAAATCTGCATTTTTAAATATATTTTACAAGGTGTATAAGGTATTTTTTTGGAATTTGCAACAAAAATGGGCTTCCAAAGGGGAAGTGCAGCCCTAACGGCCTGCCTAAGCCGCCGGAAATTAAAAAATATGTTTATTGGAGTAAAATTCATTGATAAAGTACTTTTTGTAATTTTCGCCAGAAACTTGTTGGTAAAAAATTCTCCCCCTAAATGGTCTGTTTAAACTGTTTTAACTAGAAACCTTATATTGGAAATATACCCATCAAAAATAAAGCTGCCAAAGAAGCAATAAAAGCATCACTACTATGGCAAAGGCATCACTTCTTTTCTGATAGTTTCATCGATGAATTTAACATTAGCGTATCATAGGACGGAAGTATTCAAATGTAGCTACTAGCATTACTCATACTTTATTCAAAGATTTTAATGAATTTTTGAACATATTTTAAAAAATGTTTGGGTAATTTAAAAACTGTTTTGGCAATTTTGAAACATTTTTAGACAATTTAAAAATCTTTTTGGACAATTTTAAATAATTTTTGCACAATTTTTAAATCTTTTTAGGCAATTTGAAATAATTTGTATAAGATTTTAAAATTATTTTGGTAATATTTTCTAACCCCTCATGAAATTTTAAACTAAAATATAAAAAATAATTTAATAAAAAAAATTAAAAAATTCATCAGAACTATTTTCTAAATTTGAAAAGATTCTTTAGATTCGAAAAATATTAGATAACTTATGCTTTAGAAGTACTGAAGGATGATTTTTTAAGATATGCATCGCGTTTATATCCAGATCACTACATTTGAAATATGAACACATGAATTCTTTTGGAAGTACCTTAGAATAACACCAAAATATCATAAAAAATGTTAACTGAAGTTTAGGAAGCAATGAAAGAAGTTATAGTCACAGAATGATTACAATTTTTTTTTGCTGCGTGTGCTCGATGGAGATGGGTCTTTTACTAAAAATGTATTACAGTGGAATTTTCTTCAGAAAAGGGAAAAATTTTGCCCTTAACGACCTTCCCAAACTGATTTGGCTAGAAACTTGAAGTTTATTAAAATTGAAAAAGTATTATTAGGAAATAAAATGGACTAGATTTAAAAAAGAATTGTAATAGGCTCACTAGACAGAGGGAACAAAATGGAATGGACTGGGGAACGAATAAATTTAAAGCACTAAATTCAATTAAAGAAATGGAATGTAAGGAGCTATTGGCGTGGTATTGGCTAATACAACGATAGTGTAATTTTTAATTATCTTAAAAAATCATTGCAAAAATGGAGTTAAGTTGAAGCTAGTCGTTTTATATTTGGTATGTATGTTCCCCTCCAGTAGCAACATACACAGCGGTAGGGTTTTTTTTGGGAATTTTGTCGGGTTAGGGCAAAAAGTCCGAAAATTTCGCCATTAGTGTTTTGCTTAAAAACCTTCGACTAGAAATCTGACATTATCCACCAATACCCTGGAATTTGGAATTTCGGAATGTAGGGGGTTTTAAAATGGGGTTAATGTCGGTTAATTAAATTGTCACAATGAATCTGTTTTCTCTGTGTATGAGTTTATACCTGGTGTATGGCATCATATAGGGCAAGTACGTTTTTTTTTATAAAAGGGTGGGTTAGAAAATTCACATTTGCTTCTGCAGCATGTTCTTGATTTGATGGTGCCCGGAATAGATGATTAAATGTGAGTTTAATAAGCAAAAATGATTCATTTGGTTCTTAAAATTTTAATCGCGTTTTTTTCGAAACTTCTTCTTAACCCTTAAATGCATAGGTTCTTAGATTTTTGCGAAAACTATATATTATATGTAATCCGACAAAAAAATAATAACTGCGTTTAAATTTTCCAAAAAAATTAATTTTTGTTGATTTTATGAAGAAAAAACTAGTTGTATCTTTAAAGATACACTATGCACTTCCCGCTATGAGAAAAATACATAAGAGAAACAACGACTGGTTTCGATTTTAATGACAAAAATTTATTTTTCATAAGTTTTGTTACACTTATGTATATGTTTATATAGATATAGATAAAAAATGTATATGTAAGTAATTAATATAGATATAATTAAGTAAAAATATAAAAGAACTTATTTCTATTGGTTATGGTAATTATAAAAACAGTTTTTCTCCGTCGTAAGACATAAATTTAGTTCACATTAACGGCAAAACATCTTCGTCTGGCCTGCACAACCCGGCATTTTGCACCTTCCTTTTTTACTTACCATGATCCAATGTTGAGTTCCGTCTAGTCTTACATCTTTGGAAGGCGGTATCTGCGAATTCGGCTTACGTTTTTTCTACTGGATTTCAGTTACAAGATTTGATCGCCGACGAAATGAAACATCTTTTGATGAATTTTTATATTTAAATAGTGAATGCGCCACTTCTAATTTGAAATCTATTAATATTTAATTTTTTGTTCCTGCTTGGAGTTGGTTAATTCTATTATAAAGAATCCAGGCATTGATGCAAGTCATGTCTAATAGATGGTAAAATAATCTATTTGTCCACTTCCTGCTTTTCAGTGTTATTTTATGGCGGCTCATGGAACTGTCTAATAGATCTACGCCCCCCATATTTTCATTGTAGTCTTTAACAATCTGTGGACAAGCGACCATTGTTACTTTGTTTTGCTTTTTGTCAAATCTACGAACAGAATCATTTTCATTCGGAACAATTGAGGAAAACGCTGGCTTAGTTCCTATATATGTCGATACCAGATTGACAACTTTAGTATCTTTCCATGAAATAGAAGTAACATCTATTCCATAGACACTAGCTACGAATTCTCTGCTTGTCCCTCGTTCACACTTCATCATGGTTTTTTCTTCTGGAAACTTGCAATTTTGTATCCTGTTCCGTCGGATTGTACCAACAGAAAGAATTCCCAGGGTTCTAAGGTATATAACTAAAGGTATTGTGGTATAGTAATTATCAAAGTAAATGATGTAGTTTTTACACCTAGGAACTTCACGAACTAACCTTACTACAATGTTCGCAGATGCTTGAAGATTTGGCTCTTCTGAACGTAGAATTTCGTTTGCACATTTGGCAAATATTGTCTCATATAGCTATTCATTTTTGTAGAACACATTTGCTCATCTACAGATAATTTTGCCATTTTGGGAATAGAACCAAATGTACAATTTAGAGAATCAATTACAGGCCTAATAAGGTAAAGCCTGTCACATGTAGGATCGTTGCGTGATGGCCTTTTCTCTTTATCATTAAAATGTAGATATTGTCTTATTTTCTCAAATTGGTTCACAGTCATTTGACTTTTTATAACGTCCACTGACCGGTCATTACTACTTGACCAATAATCCCTGGTATTTGGTAAATTGAAATATGTCATGTAAAAGGTAATGCCTATAAACTTTCGAAGTTCTGTATTGCTGAAAGAAAACTTTTCATCTAATCCAGCATAACGTAGGGTTTCTTCAACTATAAGGTTTTCTAAGCGCTCAGGAAATAAGTAACTCCAAACTTGATAAGGAGTTACTAATGACTGAATATCTTCATGTAGGGAGTTACCCTGTTTCTATATTATTTTCTCAAATGCTGAGGATTTGGGATCGGCGTTTATATTTTGAAATTTTTAAGGAAATAAATTAAATGTGGAAGTACTTGGTAGATAGTCCAGCGAATGTTCTGGGGAAAGAGAAGGGCCTGGTATCAATAGAGAACTTTCTTTAGAAACAGGAGATGTCATTTGACTGGATACTGGAGTATTAGAAATAACTAAATTTTTGGTAGGACATTTTGACTTCAATGAAGGAAATTTTCTCAAACTAGAAATTGGAGTACTTGTTCTAGTAAAGGTTGTAGCAGAACATGATGCTATAATAGGAGACAGAACAGGGGTTGTGGACTTGTTATCATCGTTCATTAAAGCAATAAACGAGTCATGAACCGAGTCATTCAAGTCGAAGCTAAGTTCAGTTTCTTCCTCAGAATCGATATTCTTATCAATGAGTAAAACACTTTTATTTTTAGTGGAGCATATTTTTGGAATTTCCCTTTCATCATCACTGCTTTCATCAGTGCTGTCATAAGGAAATTCTTCACTATTGCAAAGTATTTTGCCTATTTCATCATCGGTCATTTTTGTTCTTCCCATACGAGTAAATGAATTCATAATTATTTTTTTATATGCAATTAGAATAAAATAAACTTTGCGCAGCAAACGAAAACAACCTTTCACATCAAATGACTGAATTATAATAAACAAAAGACCTTAGTGAGTACACACATGTAAACAAAAGCAAAAAAATACACGGTGTAAAAAAAACCAATGAACATTCGCAGCTAGTGCGGAGTGCATAATGTATCTTTTAAGATACAACCACTAAAAGTGACATTAAAACCAAAGTTAAGGTCGAATTCGTTTAAAACTTTATAATTAATTCAAATACACTATAGTCAACAATACATACACTTTTGGTTTAATTAAAAAGAAGCGTTACTTATAAAATCCGACTTAAAGTGAGCCGTTTTCTAAAAACGTAAGAATTTTGAAATTTTAATTTTTCCCGTTATATGATTGCTCTAAATGAAAAGCTGTTGAATCAAACTTGATACTATATGATAGCAAAAAGGGTTATTAGCAGTAGTTTCCAATTTTGCTTAATTTCGTCAATAAATACAGAAATTACAATGTTTTTCCTGGTTGTATCTTTAAAGATACAGTATGCATTAAAGGGTTAAGTCGGTGACATTAGCTAGAATTTGAACGAAGGATTTCTTGTATCAAAACTTATTTTATGAGGCAATATGTGGTGAAAATTTTACCAAACAATGGTACATTCTGTTCACAATTTCGCCAAAATGTCTTATTGCAATTTTTTTATTTTTTTATCGTTGAAGCACCAGCTTTATACATCTACTAACAGAACAATTGTTTTTTTCTTTTTAATTTCTAATGGCCGCGATAACCTTTTCTTTGACGGATCAAGAGAAATAAGGTCCCATTGGCTGATTTTTTGATATGTATGTATCTTTTTTATGCAAAATCGTTTAAAGGAAATATTTCATTTGATATATTGTAAAGACGTTGGTTATAAATAATTGTTAATAATTTTCTACTGATAAAGTTTTGCAGAACACCACACAAATTTTTAATAATAATTAGTTTAAAAAAGCATATTTTTTATATATATTTTCAACTCAATATTATATTGTTTAAACAAACTTAATACTAAATTAAAAATTTGCATATCTTAATTAATTAATATTAGCTTATATTTGTTTCTTTTAATTTAAAGTGTTAATTCAAAAATACTTTTGCAAGTTAAGGTAGATTTACATAACAAAAGTGTTAAACAAAATTTGTTCCAAAAACTTTACAGTGTTTTTAAACTAATATTTAAAAAATTTCAAAAAATACTTTCTCAAAATAAAATTCCATATATGTATATTGCATAATATATTTAACCAAAATTATTTTATCATACGATATAAAGGACTCTAATTCAAGAACCTTTATATTTAGATCACAAATAAAAAAGTGAAGGTATAATTTTAGTATTGCCAAATGTTGATTAAAAACTTCGTATATAAAAATTGTTTTAAAATGTTTAAAAAAAGACACAAACTTAAAATTAAAATCAAAAACTTTTTTAATTTGCGTATTAATTTTTTTCCCAAATCATCTTTGGAATAACGAGAACAAATTTAATATTTAATTTTCAAAAATCTGAATCCTGTAAGGAATTACAAGTTTATATTTCAACTATGGATTGTGCGATATATTCCGAGCAAAAACATGGTAATGACAGGTCATTACTATGTAGATTTCTATGATAGGTCGTTACGTTTTGCATTACTTTAAAATACAAAAATAATGTACATGCAAAACAATTATTTTCAGGAAGTTACTGCAATAAGTACCGAATTCGTATTTCTGTTTTTTTTAAATATTTATTGATTAATTGGGTTTGAGAAACTATACGACAAAATAGAAAAGTATCTGCTGTAAAAGAAGATTTTGCATAAATTTTAAGATTTGAAAGGGTTTCTAATGTAAAATAGCATTGAAATTTTTGAATAAAAAAAGTCGATATTTTAAATATTCTTTTTTGATAATTTCAAATACAAATGATTTTAATTGATTTCTTTAAGTAAGAAAATTTTACTTGAGAAATCTCTACTATTATTTTACTAAGACTAACTACTAACTTTACTATTGTAAGTAACCACTTATTTCCTCACTATGAGTAACCATGCTGGTAACTCATTATTCTCACTTTTTTTGTAAGCGAGAGGGTAATGACCACTTATGAATTTTGGGACATCGCGAACATAAGTAATTAAGCGAGTAAATAGCCTGGTAACTAGTGAAACCCTTTGTGGGCTACTTACTCCCTTAATTATTTGGATTTTAATACAAAATCAAGAAAGTCTTATCATCATAATAATTTTCCCTCAAAAATAAGATATGGACAATTTTTTATTTAAATCAAGAAAATATGGGTTAAATACTTCAAAAGAAAACTTTCTGTTAAAAATTTGTAAGAATATTAGTTTTATGATTATTTAAAGTTGTATTTATTTTATGAGTAAAAAATAAAACCAAAATAAAATAATAAGAAAATTTCTGTAAATTTTTTTTAACTTTGCCATCTTAAGATTTCTACACTCACAAAATATTTTCCATTAACGACTGTAGTTTATTTGAACAATAATACGTATAGATTGTTTTTAAATAAAGAAACAATTGAATTCCATAGAAATATATTTTTAACTATTTAAATCAGTCACTCAGCAAAAATAAAGGGAAGTCATTCTTAAGGAATTAATTAAAAGTATCGTTTGGTCTTGATTTTTCTCTTCTAAGGCAGTTCTTTTTCACAACTTCCAAAAATGTGATTTTTTAATGAAATTTGACACTTTTCGAATATATTACGGGTAACGTATTTTAAAAACAACCAAAGTTATACATTAATCATAAATACATTTAAAATAGTTTGTAAGTTAAAATAACTGAAAATAAAATTTAAAAGAAATGATATTTCATTTAAAAATCGGTCTACTGAATTTTCATTTAAATTAAATGCCTTTTGTTATTTATTTTTAAATGTTTGATAAATCAACTGACACATCCGTAAGAAACAGATGATATAATCAGTTAAAATAAATGTCAAAATTTTACCTACCAATTCCTTAAAAAATAAATGTTTTTATCATTTATTTGAAATTGTTTCCCTTTTTGTATTTTTTGTTTTTTTTTGTTTGTTAATATACTCGTACAGTACAAAATGTATGTATGCATAGCTATGGACACTTTTTATGTGAATGTGTTTGTGTATGTATGTGTGTTTATGAAGTTCTTGTAATTTGTATTGAATAATTTTGTATAATACAACCAATTAAAATAAAAAAACAAATTGAAATATTTTGAATATTTTTTTTGAAACAGACAGCAAACAAAATTTAAATTTGTAATAACTGTTACGGACACAAATAAACCACAAGTTTCCGTTCTGTGGGTAAATTTTTATTAAATTTCAAACAAATGAAAATAATAAATGAAACTGAAAAAAAAATCGGTAAATGATAGTAAATTATTTCAAATAAATGTATAAAAAAGTTAAAATAGATATTTCTTTGAAAAATTTTTAAATGGAACGAAAAGCTTTTTTATTAAACTACAAATAGTTAACTACATAATATTCTGAGTTTAGCTGATTTGTTTCAATATTTAACTTACAATTCTTCACTAAACCATAAGAAGGGCTTTAGATGTAATGAAAAAGGATTATAAAATAAAACTTCACAACACCGGAATCAAAATCACTATTTCTTTTTCTCTTCTTTTGCTACTTCCCAGCAAAAAAAAAGTAGCAAAAGAAGAGAAAAAGAAGCAGTGATTTTGATTCCGGTGTTCTGAAAATTTGGATCGGAACCAATGATTTTTACATAGGGGTGTCATAGGGTGGAAGTTTTCTTTTATGATCCTTTCTCATTGCATCTAAAGCCATTCTTATGGTTTGGTGAAAAATTAAATCTTTTGTTCTTTTCAAATAAATTTTGAATTTATTATTTAGATTTCTACATGACATCAGTAATCGAGCCTTAGCCTCAGTTTCACAATCTCCCGTTAGCTTCTACCTAGGAATTTAACTGACACATTTGTTGTTGTTTCCTATACAAAGTTTGAGTTTTACTGTTTGTTAAATTTTAGCAGGAAATTCAGCAATCGGGCCTTATTTATCTCTATGCGAAATGCTTGCAACTTTTACAACAATAAATTTTTTACTTATTGTAGCGTCATAGATTTGAAAAGTGTTTAATTTCATTAAAAATCACATTTTTATAAGTTGTGAAAAAGAACTTCCTTAGAAGAGAAAAATCAGAAATAAACGATACTTTAGAATCAATGAAAAATTAATTCTGGGTTTAGTTTTGCTGGGTCATTAAAAAAACAAACTATAAAAAAAATACATACTTTTCGTAAGAGTTGATATTTTCTGTTAAATGTAAAATTTTTTGTTTTTCTGTTATTAAAAATAGAAATTCAAATAATTCCATTTAGTTTTTTTATCAAAGTAAGTTCAATAAGAATTACAGAAAAATATTCAAATATACATGCACACATAGAAATAAATATATATCATATGCACCTGTGTGTGTTGTGTTTTGTAATTACTAACAAATAAAAATACTTCAATTTGAAAAAAACAAAACACAAAATTCTTTTTTTTTTTCTAACGTTGTGTCCGTTAAAAATTGATGGTTATTTTAAACGAATTTCTTTTGTTTTTACTACTTTTTTCGGTTAATTGATTGAAAATAAACAACAAAATGGGATGAATATAATAAAAGATCAATAGTCCTATTTTTGATTGTATTTTCAATAAATTTAATATGTATTTTAGATTGTTTTTAACGATATAATATTGTGAGTGTATAATTTTTGGTATTGTTCTTTTAAAATTGTTCTTTTCATTCTTATTACTCTTTTTGAATGCTGCTACTGCACTAGTGAAATGGTCAATGGCACATTGCATTAACTACGGATTTATAAAAAGCGTATGATTTTACTTACACCAAAAGTAATGGAAAGTTTTTGTTTTTTTGTGTTCTTTAAGTTCTTGCATTAGTTTTGTAAAATAAAATAAAAAATAAACATTTTCAATGACTTTTGAGTAAAAATCTTCATTATATTATTTTTATATATTTTTTATTTAGTTGTGCAACAGCAATTTGCTGCATGCAGTAAAATATGTGACATGTCGATATTTGAGAAAAATTTCAAAATAATATTGTATAATTGAAAAATAAATATTTGACGACAAATACTAGCAATACTTAAGTAAAGTTAATTAAGTCTAATGGATTACATGCACTATTTGATAAGATTTTTGTTCAGATTTCTTATATGAGGTTTTTTTTTTAAACCCAGGGAAGGTTAATTTACGGAAAAGAAGTTCGGAATATTAATTTTTTTTATTTAAGCTGTACATACAATTTTAATGTTTTAACTGGTTCGTGACTACTGGGACATATGTGCCACAACGGTGCCTGTCAGCCTGGCCATCGAGTAAATTAAAACAGTTATGATCGATAATATGCCCATTTAAGTTTGTATTGACTCAAACAATTTTTGATTAAATTTTACTGAAAAGACTTCGAAAAATCTTTTGCAATAACTTTATTTATTGATTTTTTTTTATTTATTTACTATTTATTAATATTTTTTTTCGTTTGCATTAAAATAAAAATTTTGTTCAGAAAATAAAACGGCATATAAGTCATTAAAATCTGTTACAATAATATCACGTATATGTATTGGTGTACTTTAACTCGAATTAAACACATCCCAGTGTAGAATAATTTGAATTATTTGAACTACAAATAATTATAACTCCTTACTTTCTAGATTAATTTAAAAATAATAGTAATAAATAGTTAATAAGTGGAAACACAATAAACTAAATCATTGGAAAACAATTTTCAAAGTTTTTTCGTTAAAATATAATTCAAAAAAATTGTTTGTATCAATACACATTTAAAATCTAAATATCTTGTCGAAATGACCTACCTCTTTAAAACGGCGTTGGCAACTGAATGCTACAACCCAAAATAAAGTGTTTCGTGTGTCATTTTAACATACTTATTGCGCAATCGACACAAGTAGTAAAAACTATCAAAAGTCTTTTAAAATAATCAGCAATTTTTAACTGACAAAATATAACGATGTTTGTGGTATGTTTTTTAAATTTAAAGTTTTTTATTTGTATGTAATTACAAAACATAACACACACAGATGTATATATTTTGATTTTCTATGCGTGTATATTAGGGTAGGTCAAAAACGAAAAATTGCACCGGTCACCCTCTAGAATAAACGACGTCAAGTTCTAGAAGTGACTTCTGGAATCTCGGTTTCCATTTTTTCTAAACGATCAAAAAGGTTCTTCAATTTCATGAAATTTTGGTTTTACAAAATATATTTTGATTCATAAACAAAAAAGTTACAAAGGTAGTTACAGAAAATGTAGCTGTTGTCATTCGTTACGATCGGACTATAAATAGAGGCACAGGAAATAAAAAACTAAAAGCGCGGGGTCAAGGGGCGTGGCAAAAAAAAAATATTTTTTTGAGAACGTATTCACATAATCTTTAATTCTAGGGGGTGACCGGCACAACTTTAATTTATATGGAGTGCGACCCACTCTAGTGTATATGTATTTAAATGTTTCCTTGTAATTTTGTAATTATACCCTTCACCACAGGTGGAAGGGTATATATAAGTTTGTCATTCCGTTTCTAATTTCTACAATATTGATCTTAGACCCTATAAAGTATATATATTCTGGTTCCTTATGAAGAGCGAAGTTGATTTAACGATGGCCGTCTGTCCGTCTGTGTGTTGAAATGGGTTTTCCGAAGAACCCACACATGATGAGGACTTGATTGTTTTTTATTTCTGTTAGATGTGATCCATTTCTGTTAGCTATTAAAAATCAAACAGATCGGTTAATAAATGGCTGAAATATTAGCAAAAAACCAGGACTACCTCTAATTTTTTCCGTAAAATCCCTTTGTTTAATATGTAGTAGAATTTTACGCATAACAAACACATCCATGTGTTAAAATTCTTTTCTTTTATCTCCACCTTATATACACAAACAACACACATACAAAGATTTGTCATTTAAATGAAAACTAAACAAATCTGTAATGAACGAAGACTTTTATATATGTAACTCTATTGACGATGATTTTGTGTGAGCTTCAATAGCTGAGTTGTCTAGACGCTATGTCACAAATACTTTTTTTTCTCTAAGGCCGCGGTTTTGAATCCCGGTCAATTCACTTTTTTTTACATTTTTTTTATTATTTTCTTAAGACTTTTTTTATTTTTGATTATTTTTGGTTTTTTTTAAACATTTAATAATTAATTTATATAATTTTATATTAATAACAACATTTTTATAAAAACCCTCTGATACAAACAAAATACAAACGTTTTTATACCCTTCACCACAGGTGGAAGGGTCGCGGGTTCGAATCCCGGTCAATTCACTTTTTTTTTGTACATTTTTTTTTTATTTTCTTAAGATTTTTTTTGTTTATTTTTTCTTTTTTTAACATTTAATAATTAATTTAAATAAAATTTTATATTAATAATTAAATAATCCATAAATAGGCTAAAAACATCAAAATTTTTATAAAAACCCTCTGATACAAACAAAATACAAACAGTTTTATTTCTATTTTTTTCTCCGATTTAAAAGAATTTATAAAAAGATTTTTAAACCATTTTATTTCTCATATATTAAGATCATTTTATACATAATTTCCCTTTGAGTGCAACTATTTTGTGTCATAACTTATAATAATTTATAAAAAAAAATTATAAACTATTTTCCTTCAAATTTATAAAATTAAGCTAAAGAAATTAAAAATATAAAAAAAAGCGAAATAAAATCATAAATGCAAATTTGCCAGCTAAATCAAACGTTTTTGTAGAAATAAAACAAATGCAGTTGTAGTGATTTCTTTTAACGATTTGTTGAAATTCTTTTCTTTCACCTCTTCACCTTTTATACACAAACACTATTCTAGAGCTGTAATATGACCTATGGGTTCGTCTTATATAGCACAAGATCGAAAATCTTTAGTATAACATATTTGCTGAAAAACTCGGAAATATCGGTTCAGATACAAAAAAGTTATGCCCAAAACATAATTTTTTTTAAATACCTATTTTCTGGAACCTAAATCTTCCCGAGTCCAAGTTTTATCACCAAACTAAATGGTTAATTTCCCCTTGAAGGCGTGCATATATAAATCTGTCCATTCCATATATGTCCATTCATAAACTTCAGTTTTTTCCCAACCATGGTGAAGGGTATATAAGATTCGGCATAGCCGAATTTAGCCGCTCTTACTTGTTTTTATTTGAATTTCTATTTTTAAAAAACAAAAAACTTAAAATTTTACATTTAACAGAAAATATCAACTCCTATTAAAAGTCTGTATTTTTTTGAATGACTGATTCAAATAGTTAAAAATGTATATTTCTATGAATTTCAATTTTTCATTTAAAAACAAACTCTACGTATTAATTTATAAATAAACTTCAGCCAGTAATGGAAAATATATTGTGTTTTTTGTTATTTCGGTTATTAAGGTTAGAACCATTAATTGTGCCTTTAAGTTGAAAGGAAATGCGACCTAGTCCACTTAAATTAGATGTTTCATAAATTTTATTAAAAATTTTTACTATATTGCAGGTCCTTTCTCAAAATTTGGTCCACTGTTAGGACTAGTGGACTAGGGTTTCTCATAGTCAGGTTTCACCGACTCTATTTTGTATACCCTACACCACTACAAAGTCAGGATAAAATGTGTTTGCCCTGATGGATGAATCCACTAAAAAACGGCTTCAGATCCACCTTAATTCCCATGTAAGCCCGCCTTCACTGTACTTAAGTGAATATTAATCAAAGTACAGGTGACAAATATGAAGATATTAGAATGAAATGAATTGTGCATAATTTTCCATTTGTTTTTGGTCCAGGGACGAAACTCATCGAAATTGATCAGAATCGCTCCAAATTCAGCTTTCTAAGCGTAAGTTCTCAGGCACTTGAAATTTCAAACAATTAACACATATTTTGTGTCTATTTTTTTTAATTGAGCTTAGGACCTCTTTTTATTTAAAAAAAAATAATTATAAATATTTATTTATCCCAATATTTCGTCATCACATTAGTGTCTTCTTCAGGAGAAATTTTTTCGAATAATTAATAAAAAAAGTGTGCTCATTGTGAACCGGTTTTTGATAAAGGAAAAATATTAAAAACTTTTTGAAAGTTCGATGGAAAAAAAGGTGTGTAGGCAGCCAGCCTACACAAACATAGAACTTTAGTAATTGAAATGCAAAAAAAAAAATATTTTTTTAAATATATAAAAATTATAAGCAATTACAATACTTAGGCCCTGTGCGAAGTGGCTTAATAAATTCTTAACTAAATACAAATTGACAATACTGTTTAAAATTTCTTTGAAAATATTTCAAAATTTCATAAAAAAGTGAAAACCTGATTTTAGTTTAGATTTTATTAAGTCAGTTTGCATCCACCCTTAATACAATTTTAACCCTTCTTTGCATGATGATGGAAATTTTCATCATATCATTTAGTGAAGAAAAATACACAAAAACAGGTATATGTATTGTAAATTGGTTGTTGCTGGCAACATTTTATAAAACTATTGAATAAATTGAAGCACAGCTGTCACAAAAATAACAAGCATTACTGTCTAGAGTATTATATCACAATGATTTATTTTAGGAAAAATTAAAAAAAATCTTGCAAAGATGGGTTTCATTCATAAAATTAAAAAATTAGTTTGCAGTTTGCGCAAAGAAAAAAATTCATGGTCACCCTGATTTGAAAATCATGAATTTAAAAATGTTTAAGTTATCAGCTTATCTGATTCAAAGGATATATTAGTAAATGTGCGTGAGACCTCTGGTAACAAAAAACCAATATGAAAAATATAAAATAAAATCTGCTTGTCAAAAACATGTATTGTAAAAAATATGTCAAAGGGTTATACAAAATTAGCGAAAAAAAATATTTTTGTTAATATTCTTATTACATACATAAAAAAAAATCAACATGTCATATGAAGCTTATCATAACAATTTTTATTTTTTTTTTATTTATTTTTTTAAGAAACAAAGAGATTTATCACATGTGCGTGACAATTATGGCAAATAATATAATCTATTACAAAAAAAAAAAAATAAAAAATTTATAATTTTTTCCTTTAAGGACAATTTTTAAGGTTTTTAGCATACAAATATCTATGTATTCACTGCTGAAATGTATATATTATTTTGCGTTTTACATATTAAAATTTATTCAATACTGTATTGTGTTAAAGAAAGTTAATGTATGTATTAAAAAATACACGGGTAAATTTCTGTTATTTTAACAGAATTTCTCAAACTTTTGGGAACACTTACAAAGATGTTATACCAATAGGTTTACTCCGATCTGATTAAAATTGGGATATGTCATAGAGGAAAAAAATAAATTGTAAACTTGTTGTACTTTTGTAGCGGCATAATCGAGACAAAAGCATCCATATATCTCACATTAAGATCGGGCAATAAATACCGAAGTTGTAACGAAACATTTAAAAACGAAAAATTTAAAAGGGCGGAGAAAAAATTAAAACTGCTTGCAAAAATAATTTAGACTCTAAGGATCACTTGGGTACGAGAAATCTTTCCGCAAGATGGGTGCCGCGTTTGCTTACACCACTACCCCAATTGTGTGACCACTTTTAGGAGTTTTTTGACGTTGTTCAACTGCAATATGAAGGAGTCTAGCGCCGTTTTGTAACCGTTAACGAAAAGTGGAACCACCGCAACACACCAGAGACCAAACAGCAGTGAAAACAGTGGTTTTCTCGGGCTGAATCGGCGCCAAAGAAGGCCAAGGTCAGTTTGTTAGGCAATTAAGTCATGGCGACCATTTTTTTGCATGCACGCGGTATAATCCACATCGACTAACTTCAAAAAGGATAAAAGAATCAGTGACTCATATTATACCAACTTATTGTGTTGACTTGATGAGGATTTGAAAAGAAAAGAGCGCATATACAGGTTGGTTGAAAAGTTCCTGCGCTCGAAATGAAAGAATACTGTTTTTTTTTACGAAATATATTTTTTTTATTCAATATAATCTCCTAAAAGCTCAATACACTTGTTCCAATGATCTTCCAATAATTTTATCCTATCCTTATAATGGTTTTCCGGAAGCTCTGCAAAATAGCCGTCTACGGCTGCTATGGCCTCTTCATTCGACGAAAAATGCTTTCCACGAAGGAATTGTTTGAGATTTCTGAAGAGATAGTAGTCACTGGGAGTCTAATCTGGTGAATACGGTGGATGTTCAAGCAATTCGTACTTTAATTCCTTGAATTTAGCCATCGTCAAAACACTTTTGTAAGCAGGTGCATTGTCTTGATAAAAAATGATTTTTTCTTCTTTAAACCAGGTCTTTTCTCACGAATTTTTTCATCCACCTGATCCAAAAGGCTGCAATAATATTCAGAGTTGATTGTTTTACCTTTCTGAAGATAATCAATCAACAAAATTCCTTTTGCATCCCAAAAAACTGATGCCATAACCTTCTTTGCTGATCGTTGTGACTTCACCTATTTTGGAGCTGAACAACCAGCTTCAGTCCACTATAAACGTTCTTGTTTCAATTAAGGATCATGGTGGTAGATCCAAGTCTCATCCATAGTTATAAAACGACGCAGGAAGTTGGGTTTGTTCGGCTTAAAACGCTCCAAATTACGCTGAGAAATTTGTTTGTGATCCAGTTTTTGTTAAATTGTTAATGTGTGCGGCACTAACTTTCCAAACAGTTTTTTCATACGTAATTCTTCATGTAAAATATGGAGTACTCGTTCGTCTGAGATGCCTATGGCATTAGAAATTTCACGCTTAGTCAAAATTGGATCTTCACTAACCATATTATGTACCTGCTCAATGATTTCTGCTGTGGTTGCAGTTTTTGGTCGTCCTTCGCGTGGATCGTCTTCAAGGCTGGTACGACCACGTTTAAATTCACCAGCCCAAAATTTAACGGTGCGTTTTGAAGGTGAGGACTCCTTATACACTTCTAACAATTGTTCATAAATTTTTCTTTGCTTTTAAACCCTTCAAAACAAAGAATCTATTGACTGCACGATATTCAATTTTGTCCATATTAAAAAAAATCAATGACACGTCGAATTTAAATGGCTTGTAAACAAAGAAAGAATTGACAGAATGACTCGCAACTTTGCATGTGTTCTTAGGACAGTTATACCAACTTGAGAAAAAAAGTTTGGAGCTAGCAGTGCCATCTCTTGGTGAGCGCAGGAACTTTTCAACCAACCTGTAGATAAGAAAAAAAGTCTTTTTGAACCAGAAAAATGCAAGGGTGCACGAATGTGCTGTTTCGATGGCCAAAATCCATGAATTAGGCTACAAATTGCTCCCTCATCCGTCCTATTCTCCGGATTTAGCCCCTAGTGACTATTTCTTGTTTCCAAACCTGAAGAAATGGTTTGGTGGAAAGAGATTTGACTCCAACAGTGAAATCATCTCACAAACAAATACTTATTTTGAAAGTATAAAAAAATTAAAGAAACTTTGGACAAAGTGTATAGAGCTCAAAGGAGATGTATGTTGAAAATTAAAATGATTTTTTTCTCCAAAAACCTGTTTATCATTCAAAAAGTTAAAAAGTTACAGACTTATTGACCCGCCCGTAAAAGTGTATTTGCTTGAATTTATTTACCACTTAAACACCGTTAAGGAATCACTGCCTTCCAATGAATTTATTTTTGTGTTCGTCTCATTGTGTTTTATTTTGGTATGTTTTTTTTTGTATTCTAAAGACTTCTGTTTAATACATAAGAACTGACATTGATTTGTATGACTTTGTTTATGCTGACATAAATTTAAATTAACACAAACCTTTTTCTTTTAGATGGAAAAACATCAGATCGTAGATCAAAAGTTTTTACCCATATCAAAATAAGCCATTAGCATACTTTTTTTTTTTTAATTGTATGGTGTGTTTGTGTGAGAGTATGTCAAAAATAAAGGTGTATTTTTGTATTATAGAACATGTATGTATGCGTAATTTATGATTTTTAATTATTTTCCTTATTCGCCTCTGCCATTAAAACAGGTAACTAAAGGAAATGTTAATTAATTTTGTTTTTTTTTTTCATTAAAAATATTTTAAAATTGTGCTATAAATTTTAAGATATTATAGAGTCAAGGAAAGAATTCATAAATATATCAAATGTATGCAAATTTGCAAAGACAATGATGAACAACACCCATCCCCATAAATGTCTTTCGAATTTTATTGTATTTTAAAATGTGTGTAGAAAAAGTATAGATAAAGTCACGTTAATAGAAGGAATATGTCTTAGTAATATGCCGCGTTAAAGTGTAACTGTTTTGCATGCAACTGCATTTGACGAGGAATAGGTGTACGCATTTGTTTTAAGCAAGAACTTTAAATTGTAGTCCTTTTGATACTGTGAAGTGTCATCTATGACGGTATTTTTGGAAAATCCTATGGCGTAACTTCTCCTCCATCGTAAAATCTTCCCTTTCGGTGTAGAAATTCTTACGCGAAGAGTTAAAATGGATAGTCTCTCCCTGACGGTATGGACCTCAAATAAGGTCAACATAAGGGAAAAAATTACGAAAGTATCCCATTTAACGGCCTGCATACTCCATCATAGCTAGGAGATAAAGTTTCCTACTCCGCCGTAGACATCAGCTACTACGGGATCTTAAGAAAATCTTACGGGGTGTAGCGAAAAAAAATTTTCTTCCCCTTTAGGGCTGCCAAGTCCGCTGCAGCTAGGAAGTTCAAATTTTGTGCACAGGTGCCTCCTTCGGCGTAGGCATTTACTCAGATGATATTTTTGAAAGTTTCTGTTAGGAGAGACAATAAGAAGAAAATCTTCCCATTGAAAACTTGGCCAGACCTCTAGGGCCATAATCTATGTGGTAAGACGGAATCTTTGGACTTCAGTTGAAGGTCTGCCCTTTAAACATAAACCTGGAATTTCATTTATATGTTTTTGGTGCTGTATTTTGAAAAAGCTACGAGGAGGAGAAAATTCTACACCTTGCCGGCCTGTCCAAACCCCATTTAGCTAAAAACCGAAAATTTTAAATATATGTTATGTATTTGGAATTTAAAATATTTGTTTCCTTCAGTGTGTGCTAATTCTCCAATAAGGTACTTTTTTGATTTTTTCGCCAGGAAGGTGACAAAAATTCTTTAACGATCTGCCCAAATGTGTGTTAAGGTAGTGTACGCTAAACCTCTGTTTGATTTATACTAATTTACATAATTTACACTCTAAAGAAGTAAAAAAGGGTTAAATTCGGCTGTGCCGAATCTTTGAATACCCTCCACCATAGGGGCTGAAGATGATATACGTATATACTAAATTTTGCATGAACTGTAATATGAATATGTTTTGTCAATTTATGTAACGAACTTTTGTTATTTAGTTTTAGTAATGTTATTTATTTAGTTTTAGCAATGTTATTTACAGAGGTCTGCTCTGTTAGCGACTTTAACATTGTTGATTTTTACGTTAACTTAATCAGAGTAACACACATATAGCTCTATTATTCTCAGAGTATGTAAGACAATAAATGTAATCGAACAATAAGAAGACTTAATAACATTTTTACTTACTTAACAGAAAAAAAAAAATAGATACAGAAAAATTGTACAAATTTGTATGGAAAATTTAGAGGTACCTTCACATTTTCACTCATAACTTTTGAACCGCTTAACCGATTTTGCTCATTTTAAATACCAAACTGCTCGGGAGGATGTTCAATAATCTGGGTAAAAATTGGCACTCCCGCTTGCGTTTTCGCGTCGTGATCGCCATTTCAACAGACAGACAGACAGACAGACGGACATCGCTAAATCGACTTAAAATTGCATAAGGATCACGAATATATATACTTTATGGGGTCTTAAACCTATATTTCGACATATTACAAACGGAATGACAAACTGATATATACCCTCACCATATATGGTGGAGGGTATAAAAATGAATTTAAATTAATGACGATATTGTGTTTAATTTTTTATTTAAAATCACATATAATGCTTTATTTTGAGCACAATATGTTAAAAAAATTTATTTTACGCATTTTTTTATATAAATTTGTCAATATTTTATTACTAATAAACACATTTTATAGAAAAATACGAATAATTTAGTACAAATTAGTATTATGTTTAAATTTTACAAATTTGTGCATAATTCAAAAATAATTTGTGTCTGAATAAAATTTGTCAAAAAATTATTATTTATTGAGAAAATATATACAGTCACAAATGTCGATAAAAGGTCTGATCAATAAATCCTATTTTTGGTAGTATTATTCGATGCAATGGTATTTTTTACATCAGTCGTGAAACTGCAAATTTGGAGTTTTGTTGCTTGTGTAATTAACGTTATTTTAAAATGCAATAGTAAGGTTATAATATTCTTTTGTTCGCCTTTCCTTAAAGAGATGCTGAATCGTTTATCAAAGGCAACTAAAACAATAAAATCCCACACCCTTCTTTAATTTCCTTCAGGGCTAATCCTCAACACGTCAATTAATCTTATAAGATGGGGCCAATATTTAAATGTATAGCTGATTCGGTCGGTTTTGATAATAAAATATAATCAATTATCTATTATATATTATAAGTTAGTTAAGTATAAACAAAATGTCCAACAAATTTCGTGGTCTTTTCTTATTTAATCCGCAGTTTTACCCGAATACGTAAATCAGTATTTCAAAGTAACTATTCTCATGAATCCGTGTTTTGTTGAGCACATATATTCGAAATTTACACACATGTAGTATGTTGAACAAAAATTTCCAATATATATAAAATTACACAATTTAAGTAAATTTATGGGTATAAAGGCAGTTAATAAGTTACCTACCATTATGGTAGTAAGTTTCAATAAAATTTTATTGAGCCCAGCGGTATTTTTTGCTAATCTTAGCAACACATGTCTGCTGACGTGTAGTACAATGAAATTAGTAGAAAAATTAGTAGCCACTACTAAATTTTAGTAGACTTTTTGTAAAGTGGAATTTAAAATCTGTTTGCTAAAATCAGCAAAAAAAAAATACTAAATACTATGAATATTAGTAAAAAATTTTAGATTTATTTGTTTTATCGAGCATCAAAAATTTTGATAATATTTTTTAAAAGATGTTTTATAGAAAATAAAAAAAAATCAAAGGCTTAAAAATCTTAAAAATTGTTAAAACATAAACGAATTTATCATTTTGTTTTAACTTGGTAATTTCTGTTTTGAAAAATATTTTAGTCAATTTTTTGTTTTTACTTTTAAGGTTAAATTTAATTGTTTTAAGGGCTGATTTTAAGAACTAAAAAACCTTTTTTAGTGCTATTTTAAGTGGATGTCCTCTTTTTGGACATGAGTCGGTATCTTCACTTCCGATCCCTTTTTTAATCCTATGTAACATTTAAGGGCAATTTAAGTTTGTATGTATAAGTTTAAATTATTAGAAATAACATTTCCTTCAATATCGACTTTTTTAAAATTAGTATTTTTTTTGCTAATTTTAGCAAATCGGTTTTCAAAAATTTGTAAAATGATTTTTGAAATTAGCAACGAAAATTTGTAGATATTCTGTAAAAATTCTGTAATTTTTAAAATGTAAATAGCAAAAAGATTTGCTAAATAATAAATTTTTTACTAAAAATCAGTACAAAAAGAGTAAAGTGGGATTGAAAACCGTTTACAAATTTTTCTACAAACTTTTTTTTCTGAGTGTACTTAAGGTACTCTCTTTGGAGTTTCCAATAAAAACGTTGGTAAAAATGGGGTTAAAATGACAAGATTTACGAAATGGGGAAATGAGTAAAGGGGAAAAGTTTGACTTAAATCCAAAAAATAAAAATATCTGTTGCCCGAAGTATGGGCTAATTCACTAAAGTGTTACTTTTTGTATTTCGACAAGAAACGTTGGAAAAAATTCTGTTAAAAATAAAGAAAAGCCTTTCGCTACTTCTTAATAATAATTTTTTCAATTGCAATGCCAATGCAATATCAATGCAATATCAATTCAATGACAATGCAATGCCAATGCAATGCCGATGCAATGCGGATGCAATTCCGATGCAATGCGGATGCAATTCCGATGCAATGCTGATAAAATGCCGATGAAATGCCGATGCAATGCCAATGCAATACCTTATATACTTCCATACACGCCTATGTATGACTCTTGTTTGTTTGTTTGGGATGACATTAACTTCCATATATGTCCAAAAATTAGGCATATACATATGTCCATATTTGTCCATGTAACCATATATGATCATATTTGAACATATTATATGAACATTTTTTACCGACTCATGAAAAATAAAAATATATATGAAAATACGTGATAATACATGGGCTTGTATATAACCATACATGATCTAATATATGGCCATATATATTCGGATCTGAGTGTATGTGATCGTATATGGTTATATATGTTATTTAATTATGCTCATATACGACCAGATACGTATATAAAAAAATCGGATCCGAAGATATGAGAAGATTGAAACTTACATGAGTCTATTTATTCGTAATTAACCCTGCGGGAAAAGGACCTTACCCGCGACACGTCGCGTGACCGGTTCACTGTGATAGGAATAAGGACTAGTCACTTTAACATGGGCTTGTCCTAGGAGGGGGTCAATTGCCCTCTGTGACATTTCACAGGATAGATCTAAAAGAACATGTCATGACTTTTAAACCGGTCACGTGGTAGGTACTTTAAGAACCGGTCTTCTTTTCACCTATCTCGTCATATGTATTTTCAGAATCGGTCCAGCTTTCGCCTACCACGGTACAGGTCCCTATTCTTAACTGACCTCTTTTTTGCTGCATGGTAAGCGAGTAAATTGGCTGGTAATTATCCAGCGGGAAAAGGACCTATCGCAGGACAACTCACGTGACCGGTTCATTGTTATAGGGACCGGTCGCGGCACCAGTCACTTTAACAGGGGCTTGTCCTACAACTTGCCCAAACAATATGTCACACGACCCGTACTTTCAAACTCAAACTAGAGGCTTTTAAACAGAACATGTGGTAAGTTTTTTGAGAAGCGGTACTGTTTTAACCTAATACGGGACTAGAACTTTTACACCCAATACGTGATACAGACTTTTTTAACCGATAATATGATAGGTACTTTAGAAACCGATCCTGTTTTCACCTACCACAGGATTGGTACTTTCAGACCTATTACGTGATATATACTTTTAAACCATTCACATAGTATATATGTACTTTTGGAACCAAACCTATTCACCTATCTCGAGATATGTATTTTCAGAACCAGTCCCGTTTTCACATATCACGGGAGATGTCCCAATTCCCAACTGTCCCTTTTTCCCGCAGGATAGTTGATACCATGTTTTTGCTACGTATATATGATCATCTACAATCACATGTATGATTATGTACAATATGTTTAAATTAGCAGACACTATTGTTTAAAAAAGAAAAATTTTTAAAAAATTCCCAAAAATCTTAAAGGCAGATAGATACAATTTTGTAGATTAGTTTAATAATATTTTGTTTTATTTTATAATGTATTTATTGCATTTATGTTGACAATATCTTAACACATTAAAGCGCGCGATAAAAGTACACAGGTAAAAAAAATTGCTTAGTTATGTATTTCTCCACCAAATTTTGGCAATCAAAATATTTCCACGGAATAGATGATTGTAAAATGTTTTAAAATAAGTTTTCACTTTTTCAGATTTTAAAGACAATTAATTTATAAACTCCAAAAGTTAACATAGTGTAAGCATGTCTGGTTTTCAAATTGTTGTAAAATTTACAAGTTCTTAATAAGATTTGACACTTTAAAGTCAATTAAGTAGCCAGTTACAGAGTCTGTGTAAAAATGGCTTATCTGCAAAGTTAATATGCTTAAGACTAACAGCGCATCTGCTTAAATAAATGTATTTTATATTTATAAAGGCAGTAGTTTAAAATTGGCAAGGTTATTAAACTCTATTTTTCTAATGGCCCTACTGTGCGTATGAGTGTTATTATTTATAGTACGTATTTAATAACACTCATACGTCATATGTACTAGCAAGTACTAAGTTGCTATTTGTTTCTATTTATTATGAAACAGGATTTTTAAAAATTTTTGTAGTCATTATTTTGAAAATCTGCATGTTTTTCTAATCTCCTCTTTTTAAAAAGTCTATCCGTCTGTAAAATATTAATGAAAAAAAAAAAAAAAACACTCAACTAAGCATGACATGCAACAATTATTCCTATACAACCATCAAATATTTTTTTTTTTGTTTTTCTGTACAAAAAATAATATCATGATAAAACTATAAAACGTCATGAAAATTCAAAAAGAAAACTATGTAGCTTAACATAACAAGTAACAATAAATTGTTTGTTTTTAAATGTTTTTTGTATTTTTTAAACGTTTTATATGACAATGTTAGAATAAATAATAAAAAAATATTGTCAGGGTCATTTAATACAAAAAAAAAGTAGTTGTAACGGAAAACTGTGGCTTATAAAATAAACAACTATAAAAAACCAACCAAGCATACATATTAGACTGTACCTTAGTAATGAAGATGTCAGATTAAGAATAGTAAAATTATGTAAATGGAAAATAAATAATAAATTATACTCTAAAATGTTATAAATACAGCGTGCCCCATATTTTATGTCGTTAATTACTTGTGTTTTCTTACAATTAACCAACACTCAGGGGATGCCCCCTAATAATGCAGTGGATTGTGTTGTAATTAGGAAAATAGGTTATGGAAAAAAGAAGTGTTTGTTGACATTTAATGTGAATTTCTCTACAGTGGAGGTAACAGAGAAGACCTCTGAGTGGAGTTTATTGAATATACCAAGGTTTTTTTTAATTGGCGCGGGTCGATGTTGGCGGCCTATGACCACCATATTGTTTTGGTGCCGTGTGTCTAATCTAATGTTTATTTATTAGTTTAAAAAAATTAAAAATTAAGAGATCTAAATATTATCTTTAGCGATGAGGCAAGCAATATTAGAAAATTGTTGAATATCAGAAAACGCCAATCCACCCCAGATTCACCGGGTGTCAATGCATCCACAAAAAGTTACTGTTTGGTGCGTATTTTACGCCAGCGACGTCATTGGTCCGTACTTTTTGAAAACCACGTTGTTGAGGCCATTATCGTTAACGGCGACCGATATAGGATGACGATAACCGATTTATTTTGGCCCAAATTGAACAATATGGACGTAGACTACATGTGATTATAGCAGGATGGCGCTACGTGCCACACATTGGACAGTCAACTACAAACGGATGTGCTCTACTAGATAAGTCAATATTCCGAATATACAATTGGACTCTAGGGATTAGTTCACTTATCTCAGCTATTTTTATCATTTATCGTTTTACACTCAAACAAATTGCAAAAATCGTACAGCGTCAAATGAAAATAGTTAACTTAACGCGAATATCGCTGATAATACTTTGGCCAGGCAACACTGTCTCACAGCACTATTCGCTGTTTAGTGTCGAATTTTGTTGACCACAGCACAATGAGTAATCCTCCACGTGCTGTTCATAAATGCCCAAGATGTTTCAATGTGCTGGTTGCAGCGAGAGAGTCTTGCCGTGAAACCAAATGGGTCGTATCGTCACCGCGCTCAGTATTTTGGCTCCATTGGTAAAACTTTGCGGCGTAATTTGCAGGATAATTTACATTTGTTTCCGTATTAATTGCAATTGCCTCAAAGAATTTTTGTGGCATACTGGCCACGTCGCTACAATACGTCCAAACAGTTTCTTGAATGGCACTGAAGATGATTTTTGGAAGCAACATTGTATGTCGATGGATGAGAATGGTTCGGTTGGAACATACTTTTTCAATTAACCCAGAAATACATTTGGTTGCGACAACTAAATAATTCGGTTGCTGCAACTGAACCCTTCGGTTGGCAACATAATTTGATTTTAACAATGCATCTTTTTAGTCTGCCCAAGAATGCGTGAAAATAGTCTGAACGGATACTGGTTTCAACAAGATGGTGCATCATGCCACACTGCAAAGCAAACAATTTAGGTTTATCAAAAAAATTTCCTGGACATGTGATGTCACAAAAAGACCACATTGGCTGACCACTCAGATCTGCAGATCTGACCCTCCGGTTTTTTTTTTTGTGGAGTTGTCTGAAGAAAAAAAAGTACACCTCTGACCATTGCCAAACGCAAGGCAAACATTTGTGCAAAAATTAGTGATATGCCGACCTAAGTGCTCGAAGAATTTATGGAAAATGTAGCAAAAAGGACAATAGAGGCAGCCATTCGATTGATGTTGTATCCAAAAAACGTAGTTCTCTTAAATTAAAAACTACCAAATTAAATAGAAATATCACACATATGGCAATTGGTTTTATTCAATATTTACATACCAACTTAAAACATGACGCACCCTGTATTAATAAATTTTGTAAAAATTAATAGATTTTTTACACGAAACCCATACAAAAACAAATTTATCTTTACATTAAATTTATTTAATGTGTTTAAACCCTAAAACTGATCTCTATCCCTATAGGATAGGACATCAACAGGCCAAAACTTTTTTATAATTTCTATAAATATTTGTAAGGTTAAAAACAAATGGAATATTTTGAATTTTTTCATACTTCAACTTCTAGGACTCAATCTAAAAGAAACATTTACATCATGATTTACATCAATTATCCCAAAAGAATATCAGTGTATTGCCATAGAATAAAATATGTTGGAAAATATATTTTTTTACCAAAATAAAACGATCAATATGAATTTTGGAAAAGACACAATTTGTTTAAAAAAACTTAAAGAATTTACGATAGTACTAAACAAATATGTGAAAAAAATAAAATTGCAATATATTATTAATTTCACAAATATCCATAGATATCCCAGTCATAAGTTAAGTTATAAAAAAAAACAATTTTTATTTCGAAAAAATCTAATCTAAAGGCAATAGTTTTTTTTTTAGCCGTACATTAAAATTATAAAAAAATTAATTCTTAAATATTAAAAAAATAACATTTCGTAAATAAAATTTTGGGAAAAGAATTTTATATATTTTTTTCTTTACAACCACAATATTGTTTTGTGTTAGCAGACTGCTTAAATCCATACAAAACGCTTTCGGGTTTACTATTTGCTGACAAAAATTCTTTGATAACAGGTTTTACTTAAAGTAAATAAAAGTCCGACTTTTTCATGGAGTAAACTTTATTTTTCAATTGAGAGTAAAGTATGCCAAAATATTTACAACTTCCCTAGTACTTATCAAAATATGCTGAAAAAGAAGAAAATAAATTATATGAAAATGCTTTCTGAAATTAGGGAAACTTCAAAATTGATTAAATATGATTCCTAATTATTTGTTTATATTATACTAACCGATATATTTCCATTTAGCAGAATTTATACATTTCTACACCTAAAGAAAATATTGGTTGCAATCGATCAAAACCGTTAAAATTTATTTGTAAGTACATCATTTTATTTGAAATAACATATAATCCACAAATAAAGCAAAAATATTGTATTGGGAATTAAAATGAGGGAGAAGGAACTAAAAAATTGTCTTATTATCCAAATATTGGTATTTCCAATAAACTTTAACAATAAAATTTGTTTAGTTATTTTGTACAGTAGAATCAATCATTTATTTGTACTAGAAAATTCAAATAATCTATAAAACTTATTTAAATATTGTCGACATTTCTAATCAATTATATCATTAAATTCGGGTTTCTGTTGAACCAACCGAATTGTGGATTGTATTTACTACAGAAGCCTCTAATGATTGGTATTGGTAAATGAATTTTATATTATATTTGATTTCTCATCAAATTCTTTAAATTCAAATTAGACATCAAATTTTATAAGTATCTGTAACGTAGTGGGTAAGAGAGCTAGCCTAGTACTCCGAATTTCCTAGTTCAAATCCCGGTAAAGGCAAACAATTAAAAAATATTTTTTTTTAAATTAAAATAAAATATTGAAATGTTTAAAAAGTAAATGTATCTAAGAAAATTAAAATAAGTTGTGGCGCAGAAAGCAAGAGTGTTAACTATAAATTTTAATGCCCAGGTTCGATACGAGAAAAATCAAAAAATTAAATAAACACAGTTTTTTTTTTTTAAATTAATTTTTCATCATAATCTCCTTTTAGCTCAATACACCTAGTCCAACGTTTCTCCAAAAAAAAAATAGGATTTTTCGAGGTCCATAAAATTAATCAATAATGTCATCGTTGGAGCTAAATTTCTTTCCACCGAGCCATTTCTTTAGGTTTGGAAATAGGAAATAGTCACTGGGGGCTAAGTCCGGAGAATAAGATGATTGAGGGGGCAATTCGTAGTCTACTTCATGGATTTTTGCCATGGAAACTAAGCTGTCACACGATTACGTTGGTGGTCGTTGTGAGCAAACGCGGCAGCCATCTTGCGGAAAGCTTTCTAACACCCAAGTGACCGTTCAATATTGAAACCACTGAGCCATGTGAGATGCCTATGTCTTCTACAATATATCGCACATTCAATCTTCGATCGGCCAAAACCATATCGTGAATTTTTTCAATTGTTTTGGGTGTAGAGACCTCAACTGGGCATCCAGAACGTTCGGCATCTTCCTTACTTGTAAGGCCACAATGAAAGTCTGTAAACCACTTTTTTACTATTGAAATCGATAGTGCAGAGTCCCCATAGTATTTATCAAGCCTCTTCTTGGTTTGATTGACGGTTTTTTTTTTCTCAAAAAATAATGTTTAATGAGCAATTCACTTTTTTCCAGTTTTAAAAAAAATCCACGAGGTTTTATGTTTTGAACAGCTGTTAAACGCAAAGTAAATGACGGAAAATTTGACAGTAGTATATTAAAAGGTGGTACTTGATGGGAGCAGTGTTGCATATAACTACGAGTGAAGTTCGAAAAGTCACAGACTTATTCATCCGCCCTCGTACTATAAAAGAACTTAGTATGATCGTTTCTAAATTTTTATTTAAATCATTATTTTCTTTAGAGAGCAAAGAATCTCTACGGTACTCTGCACATATAAATAAATATTACAGTTTTTGCAGTCACCATCAAAAGTCGTTATTTTGTGCGCGTTTTCTCTCACAGCAGAAATCGTGCATCATCGCGTTCTTATTCTGGAAGGATACTTATGCAAGAAACCTGAAATTTAAAATACATATGTCTTCACTGGAGTTAAGTAGCCCACTTATTTGTAAAAGGGGCAAATTTTCTTCCTTAACATCCTGTGCGAACCCATTTAAGCTAGGAATTAAAAATGTTAATCTGGCTGCAATGAGTTAATTAACCGAAGAGATATTTTTGAAATTTCCAATAAGAACGTAGTAAGCTTGGGGTTACAAAATTTAAGGGTTTCTCGTCAAGCACAGAATTACACCGTGGGAATTTGAAAATTTTTTTTCGGAGAGGGACAAACAAATTTGGTTTGAAATCTGAAATCTACAGAGAGAAAAACAGATTCACCGTGACAACTGAGTTTTTTGCCAACGGAATTGTTTGGTTGTCGCAGCCAAATGTATTTGTAATACAATTGAAATATATGATTTCAACCGAAATTCTGTTCCATTTACCGAATTTCGGCCGCTATAAATCTCATGTATTATCATGTGTGTTCATATTAATATTTATATTTCGATTTGTATATGGGCAAATATTCTTCAAAAATTGATTTATTAAATTTGTCCGATGACTATAGAAAGTGGGATACAATTTTAAACCGGACAGAAGTAAGAACTGATATCAATGAATTTTAAGCTAGGAATAGTTGCCGAAAATACTGATATATTAAAGTACCCTTTGTAAATTTTTTTTTTTTTGAAAATTGACCTTGATCATAAGAAAAATAAAAATTACAGTTTTATATATTTTGATTCATAATTTAAGCAATGATTGTAATTGACAATTGTGTATCATATTCAGATTTTAAAACAACTGAATTTATTATAGTAGTTTATTAAAAATGTGTGGTTAAAGACAGACAAAAGAATAAAATTTAAATTTTTAAATATATGAAATATAATTTTTATTTACAATCCCAATATTGTACAATAAAATGTTCTTGTTTCCATAGAAACACAAAAACTAAATTTTTGTTAAAGTTTTATAAGTGGTTTTATATGCAAAATATTTTGCAACACTATTAAAACAAAAAAAAAAAAAAAAAAAAATTGTATATGAAGATTAAACAAGAAAATATGCAACAAATTTAATATTTTTAAGTGCCATAAAGAATGCCACACAGATTTTAGAAATATAATTCAATTAGATAATATGTGTATATATTAGGGGGCACTAAATATGTATTTTTTAATTATTGAAAATAGTGAAACTATCTTTTTTTTTTTTTGGTGCAATACACATACATAAAAATAAATTGCCTAATGAATTGAAAAGCGTAATAGATTTCGGTTGCTCAAACCAATAAATTCGCTTAAAATAAACCGTAATTCAACAGATCTCATATAAAGAAAAACAAATAAATTTTCAGAAATCTTTGTTAATATTAAGAATATATAATATGATACTATTGTAATAAATAAAAACTGCTGTAATTAAAACGAAATTACTATTTAAAAGTGAAAAATCTTATCTTTGGAAAATACAAATTTTTAAGTTAGAGTACAAATTGTTATGGAGAAAATTGATATTATGAAATAAAAATAGAAATTGTAAAATTGATATAGAGAAAAATTCAAATTAGATCCAGGAATAAATTTTGGGATTATTTTATATACAAATTTATCAGAAAAATTATAGATTTAAAATAATCATATTAGATCCAACAATGCTTTATATGGAAACTAGTTTATTAAAAAACGTATACAAAAAATTTAAGATATAATTTGAACTCGGTTTGCCAGAGTTTTATTCGACCGCTTAACTCACCCAGCCACACTGTGGATAACATTATATTTTATGGTTCGTATAATTTTGTTATATGTAATTATATATAAAAACAAGTAAGAGCGGCTAAATTCGGCTATGCCGAATCTTATATACCCTTCACCATGGTTGGGAAAAAACTGAAGTTTATATATGGACATATATGAAATGGACAGATTTATATACGGACGCCTTTAAGAGGAAATTAACCATTTAGTTTGGAGATAAAACTTGGACTCGGGAAGATTTATGGTTTCAGAAAATAGGTATTTTAAAAAAATTTATGTTTTGGGCATAACTTTTTTGTATCTGAACCGATATTTCCGAGTTTTTCAGCAAATATGTTATACTAAAGATTTTCGATCTTTTGCTATATAAGACGTATCCATAGGTCATAATACAGCTCTATAATAGTGTTTGTTGTTTGTGTATAAAAAGTGAAGAGGGGAAAGAAAAGAATTTCAACAAATCGTTAAAAGAAATCACTAGAACTGCATGTGTTTTATTTCTACAAAATAGTTTGATTTAGCTGGCAAATTTGCATTTGGGATTTTATTTCGCTTTTTCATTAGAAATATTTGTAATTTCTTTAGCTTAATTTGAAGGAAAATAGTTTATAATTTTTTTTATAAATTATTATAAGTTATGACCTAAAATAGTTGCACTCAAAGGTAAATTATGTATAAAATTTTCTAAATATGTGAGAAATAAAATGGTTTAAAAATCTTTTTATAAATTCTTTTAAATCGGAGCAAAAAATAGAAATAAAACCGTTTGTATTTTGTTTGTATCAAAGGGTTTTTATACAAATTTTGATGTTTTTAGCCTATTTATGGATTATTTAATTATTAATATAAAATTTTATTTAAATTAATTATTAAATGTAAAAAAAAACAAAAAATAAACAAAAAAAAAATCTTAACGAACCCGCGACCCTTCCACCTGTGGTGAAAGGTATAAAAACGTTTGTATTTTGTTTGTATCAAAGGGTTTTTATAAAAATGTTGATGTTTTTAGCCTATTTATGCATTATTTAATTATTAATATAAAATTTTATATAAATTAATTATTAAATGTAAAAAAAAACCAAAAATAAGCAAAAAAAAAGTCTTAAGAAAATAATAAAAAAAAATGTACAAAAAAAAGTGAATTGACCTGAAACGAGATTTGAACCTCGAACCCCGCGGGCTTAGAAAAAAAGTATTTGAGACATAGCCTCTAGACAACTGAGCTATTGAAGCTCACACAAAATCATCGTCAATAGAGGTACATATATAAAAGTCTTCGTTCATTAGGGATTTGTTTAGTTTTTATTTAAATGACAAATCTTTATATGTGTGTTGTTTGTGTATAAGGGTGGAGATGAAAGAAAAGAATTTTAATTATTTATATAAAATTTTATATAAATTAATTATTAAATGTTAAAAAAACAAAAATAAGCAAAACAAAAAGTCTTAAGAAAATAATAAAAAAAAATGTACAAAAAAAAAGTGAATTGACCTGACCGAGATTTGAACCTCGAACCCCGCGGCCTTAGAGAAAAAAAAAGTATTTGTGACACAGCGTCTAGACAACTGAGCTATTGAAGCTCACACAAAATCTTCGTCAATAGAGGTACATATATAAAAGTCTTCGTTCATTACAGATTTGTTTAGTTTTAATTTAAATGACAAATCTTTGTATGTGTGCTGTTTGTGTATAAAAGGTGGAGATAAAAGAAAAGAATTTTAACACATGGATGTGTTGTTATGCTCAAAATTCTACATACATATTAAACAAAGGGATTTTACTGGAAAAATTAGAGGTACTCCTGGTTTTTTGCTAATATCTCAGCCATTTATTAACCGATCTGTCTGATTTTTAATAGCAAACAGAAATGGATCACATGTAACAGAAATAAAAAAGAATCAAGTCCTCATCATGCCTGGGTTCTTCGGAAAACCCATTTCAACACACAGACGGACAGACGGACATCGTTAAATCAACTTCGCTCTTCATAATTATATGAATAAAATAAACACTGTTCCTGTACCTATCTGATTATATAATTCATATAATATAATATAATTAAATATTTATATTGAAAAACAAAGATGCAAATACAACATATAAAATGTTGCTATATTTTAAGTAGTCTATACTCGTATATTTTACACTAATTAATTCTATGGGCTTTTAAATTGCAAACAAATAAATGAAATGAAAAACTAAATTTTAGTTTTTAATAATAACAGGACTTTTGGAACCAAAGATCATATAAAATTATATAATAATCCAGTTTATTGTAATCTAGTTATACCTTTCAAGAATTTCTAGCTATAGTTAGTACAAAACGGGTTTAAATCTAAAACATTTGCAAAAAAAAAAAAATTTCTAAATGAAATTAAAAATACAAAAAAATTATGTCTCTGTCTGGGATTCGAGACCATTAAGATAACACCATATATACAATAATTATATCTTAACACAATTTCAAAAATTTTGTTAAAAAAATATTAATTAAAGAATACAAAAAAAAAATGTTCTATCCCTGGCTGGAAGTCATGGAACCACATTATACGATCCCGAAGGATCCCATTTAGAATAAATTATGTTTTAAGGGCCGTATGCAAAGAAATAAATTACTTTAGCTTTAACTTTCACATTAGTTAAAAAACACATTAAGGCTAACAAACGTTTGTTAAAAATTCGTATGCAAAAACCCCACTTTAACAAATAAAAGTTTTAATGAATTTTATAGTTTGATTCTGGCAATGCCATCATATTCAATTGTCACTTAATGGTTAGCGATGCATTAAAACAAATATTAATTCAGGCGGGTAATCAAATTTATAAAAAGGTTCTTATTATTTTAACATAAAACAGTATGTTTTTTACGCAATCTTCTTCGATTTACTTATTCAATAAAATATAAACACAAAATGAACTAAATTAAGGAAATTTAGAAGAACAAACCAGATTTTTTATGTTAGAAATGTTTTAAGTATTCGAATAACAAGCTGTATTGATTTGTTTTGATTGTAAGTACATCACTAAAACATTTTTACATATACATTGTTTTGTTATGTCTTTTAATCAGTTATATTAATTTATTTTTGCTGTTTGTTTGTTAAAACGATATTTTTGTTTAAATTGGCCATCAAGAAGAGAGAACCCATCAGTTCTCAGCTGGTAAATTCTTGGCCGATAATAATTTACAATTTAAATAATAGTATATACTTGTGAAAATAATACACAATTAACACTAATTTTTCAAAAATCTCAATTAATTTTACCAACTCTTCTTAAATTTCACAATTTATTATTTTTATTAAAAATTTTTACAAAATTTTAATTTACAACACACCACTAACATACGTTTAAAGTACGTTGCTTTCTACTTTAAAATATTTAAAGTTACCAAACATTTACCAAAGGTATGTTAAGCTAATAATGGTTTTTGGATACAACTTTAAGCAATTTTGCTTAACAATGGTTTACCAAACTTTGTTAATTTTTGGTGTTTTCTATAAAATAAAGAAAATCTCAATTAATTTATTTTTTTAAACAATATTTCAAAAACAACAAATTAAATGTAATTCTAGGAATTTTGATTTTTAAATTAGATATGAAAAGTATGTTCCCTACTCTTGAAATAGTTTGTAAGTTAAAATAACAGAAAATGTCATTTAAAAGAAATGATATTTCATTTAAAACCCGGTCTACTTAATTTTCATTTAAATTAAATACCTTTTGTTATATATCATTAATCATTAAACAACTGACACATCCGTAAGAAACAAATGATATAATTAGTTAAAATAAATGTTAAAATTTTACCTACCAATTCCTTAAAAAGTAAATGATTTTAGCATTTATTTGAAATTGTTTCCCTTTCTGTATTTTTTGTTTTTAATCTACAATACAAAATGTGTGTATGCATATCTATAGACACTTTTTGTGTGAATGTGTTTGTGTATTGAATTGAAAGAATTTTGTATATATACAACCAATTTAAATAAAAAAACAAATTGAAATTTGTTGAATACTTTTTTTTGAAACAGACAGCAAACAAAATTTTAATTTGTTATAACTATTACGGACACAAATAAAACACAAACTACCTTTTT
>OX456525.1:33098704-33243704 GCA_949748255.1 Eustalomyia histrio | reverse complement strand
GTTCTTAATATCTTTTTTGGTATAGCATTCTGGTACCTTGTAAATATTTTTGATTGTCTCTGTTACTAACCCATATTGCTCAACAATATCGGAGGGAGAGCGCTAACAAATATTAGTTTATCGTATATTAAAATAAAAAAAATTATGTATAAAAAAGTCAAAATACGTCCTAAATCAAATATGTTCTAAAAATGTAGAAATATGCCCTGAAAATGTGCTCTTAATGTTGAAATATTAAAAAATATGCTCTTAGGGAAAAAATATTCTAAAATATGCCTTGACAAATCGTTGCCAGAATTCTTAAATTGTTCTGAATTGGATAAATAGTTTATCCATGAGTCCATACGACGCACAGGAAAAAACATGATATTGCATATTTGCGGTTTCCCTGCCTATTATAAAGCAAAATGATTAAAATTTTGATCTGTCGCTTTATTAAGGTAAAAAATGCAATTATTAAATAATTTCGGCATTTTGTGCAAATAACGTTATCAATTAAACGAATTATTGATTTTTTATAGTGACTTTCGCTTTTAAAATTTGCGTAATTTAACCAAATTGGTTCTTATTATTAATAAATTTTGATAAAATTACACCCAGAATATTATGAAGTTAATTGTTTGTAGTTTAGTAAAAAAGTTTTTCGTTCCATTTAAAAATAAAGGAACATAAATTTATTTTTCGAAGAAATATCTATATTAACTTTTTTATACTTTCATTCGAAATAATTTACCATCACTTACCATTTTTTCAGTTTCATTTATTTTTTTCATTTGTTTGAAAATTTATAAAAATTTATCCACAAAACGGAAACTTGTGGTTCATTTGTGTCCGTAACAGTAATTACAAAAATAAATTTTGTTTGCTGTCTGTTTCAAAAAAAATATTCAAAAAATTTCAATTTGTTTTTTTTATTTTAATTGGTTGTAAATATACAAAATTATTCAATACAAATTACAAGAATTTCATAAACACACATACATACACAAACACATTCACACAAAAAGTTTCTATAGCTATGGGTACATACATTTTGTACTGTACGAGTATATAACAAAAAAAAAAAAAAAACAAAAAATACAAAAAGGAAAACAATTTCAAATAAATGATAAAAACATTTATTTTTTAAGGATTTGGTAGGTAAAATTTTGACATTAATTTTAACTGATTATATCATTTTTTTCTTACGGATGTGTCAGTTGATTAATCAACATTTAAAAATAAATAACAAATGGCATTTAATTTAAATGAAAATTTAGTAAACCGGTTTTCAAATGCAACATCATTTCTGTTAAATGATATTTTCAGTTATTTTAACTTACAAACTTTTTAACGTGTACATTTGCTCTAACCATGTCAGCTCTACTTAATTTAAAAATAAAAGGTATATTCGTAAAATGTGTCCTTGCGGTATTCAGTCAGTGCTAGAACAGTTCTAGCGTCTGCTTTATTGTTATCAATAATATATGTCAGAGTGTAAATATATTTTTAAAATTTTTTTATAAATATTTTTTCGGGTTAAAAAATATTAATTTTTTTTAATCCACAAAAGTTTGACTACACATCTTTGCCACTTGAAAATCGTTCATCGTTCAGAAAATACATGAAGGTGAAAAAAGCATTTCATTGTTTTTTATATAAATATAAAAAAAGTTCTGTAATTAAAACTTGTAAAAAGAAAAATAAAGTCGGGCACGTCGCATATACTACAACAAGTTTATATTCGATTCAAATTTCTAAAAGCGTTCGTAATTCCAGGAAGGGTTTTGATCCTTTTTTTATTGACAAGGCCATACCAGAGAATTTTTCATTACCCTTAAAATTTCATTACCATAAAATCATTTATTTAAAAAAAAAAGATTCTGATATATAAATTGAAAAGCTTTATTTCATATTATTTTTTTTTGTTGTTATGGAATGGAATGATAAGAAATGAAGCGGGAACGAGTGGAATTGAAAAACAAATAAATAATGCCTTATTATATTATTATAATTTACACTAATCAAATCATTGTGAAAAGAATTCATTATCAAAATGATTCTACACAGAAAAAGTTTACAAAAGTCTGTTTGTAATATTAAACATATTTCATTTTTGTAAATACAATTTTTTTTATGGCACCAGCAATGAAATTTGTAAACACAATACACTTTTTGTTATTTTTTTGCAATTTAAATTTTTATTTTTAAAGAATTATTATATGAAAAATAACAAATTAAAAATATTTCAAACAAAAAATTGTTAGTTATAGAATTTGAATTTAAACAAATATTTTTTTTCTGTGTACACAGAAAAAAGTATCAAAAAATTTTAAGTAATTAAAATAATTTATTAAAATAATTTATTAAAATTATTTATTAAAATTCGAACTCAATTTCTAACAATTTTTTGTTTGAAATGTTTTAAATTCTAATTTTTCATATAAAAATTCTTTGAAAATAAATAATTTAAGTTACAAAAAAATAACAAAAAATTTTTTGTATTTACAAATTCCATTGTTGGTGCCTTTTTAAAAAATATTATTTTTTTGTATTTACCAAAATATTCTATGAAAGATGTTTAATATTACAAACATAATTTTTTAATTTTATTCTACGTATATAAAGATTTTATATTTTATAATTCTTTGCAATAAAAAATAATATTTTTTTTAATTTTTATATTTTATTTAACATTTTTATATATATTAATAACTTATTTATTCTTTGAGCTTAAGGTTTGTTTTTTATATTGTAAAAAATATTATTTATTTGTCAATAAACACAAAGAATAAATTATTATTATTATTATTAGTATTATTATTATAGTTATAATTATTATTAAGACAAGATCTTTTGTACCAGGGTTTATGATTCCTGGTACAAAATAAAATTCTGTATAATATTCCATTTGAACTTTAATACAGAAGATGAAGAAGAGTTTCTTATGTCTTCTGGACCTAAAAATTTCCTATTGAATACTTTTGTTCTCTTCCTATGCAATACAAAGCACTCACAAAAAATGTGGATGGTTGTTTTGTCTTCCTCAAGACACAGAGGCGATTCTAACAGATTATTCCTCCACAAATGGTTGTTTAATCTGAAACGTCCGGTAAGAAACCCTGTTAGTAACCTAATGTCGTTCCTAGCAAGGTGCAACATTTTCCCATTGAAAAAGGGGTTGACCAGTAGCTTTGCCCTAAAGAATTATTTCGTTGGTATTTTTCTGTTTCATAGTTACATTTGATTATATGGTCTCCTTCCAAACAATTCTAAACGAAAATAATAAATAAGTTATTAACAATTATTTCTTTGAAAACAAAAAAAAACATGTTTATTACATCTTTTCTTGTAAAATAACGACTTTCTTGTGGAAAAATCACTCGGAATATTAATGAAAGAATTTTTTATAATGAAAAGTCTGTAGAACCCAAAAGCTTTTTGCATGAAAAAGTTTATTATACAAGATACTAGAATTTTAAGAACTTTTCAGATAGGAACATTTTTAAAGATTCTCAGATCTGATTTATATAATTATTCTTTGAATAAAAAATTCTTAGATTCTGTCTACTTTTTACCATAAAAAATACTTAGATTCTAAGAACTTTTTCTACTACAGGTTGGTTGAAAAGTTCCTGCGCTCGAAATGAAAGAATACTGTTTTTGTTACGAAATATATTTTTTGTTGAATATAATCTCCTAGAAGCTCAATCCACTTGTTCCAATGATCTACCAATAATTTTATCCCATCCTTATAATGGTTTTCCGGAAGCTCTGCAAAATAACCGTCTACGGCTGCTATGCTTTCCACGAAGGAATTGTTTGAGATTTCTGAAAAGATAGTAGTCACTTGGAGCCAAATCTGGTGAATACGTCAAAACACTTTTGTGAGCAGGTGCATTATCTTTATGAAAAATGATTTTTTTCTTCTTTACACCAGGTCTTTTCTCACGAATTTTTTCATCCAGCTGATCCAAAAGGCTGCAATAATATTCAGAGTTGATTGTTTTATCTTTCTGAAGATAATCAATCAACAAAATTCCTTTTGCATCCCAAAAAACTGATGCCATAACCTTCTTTGATGATCGTTGTGACTTCACCTGCTTTGGAGCTGAATGTTCTTGTTTCAATTTAGGATCATGGTGGTAGATTCAAGTCTCATCCATAGTTATAAAACGACGCAAGAAATCGGTTTTATTCGGCTTAAAACGCTCCAAATTACGCTGAGAAATTCGTTTTCGATCCAGTTTTTGTTGAATTGTTAATGTCTGCGGCACTAACTTTACAAACAGTTTTTTCATACGTAATTCTTCATGTAAAATATGGAGTACTCCTTCGTCTGAGATGCCTATGGCATCTCCTTCCTTTGCTTTTAAATCATTCAAAACAAAGAATCTAATGACTGCACGATATTAAATTTTTTCCATATTAAAAAAAATCAGTGACACATCAACTTCAAATGGCTTGTAAACAAAGAAAGAATTGACAGAATGACTTGCAACTTTGCATGTGTTCTCAGGACAGTTATACCAACTTGAGAAAAAAAAAGTTTGGAGCTAGCAGTGCCATCTCTTGGTGAGCGCAGGATCTTTTCAACCAACCTGTATAAATATACTTAGGTTGTTAGGACTTTTTCTAAAAGATAAATTCTGAGACTTTGATGACTTTTTAAAATATCCTAAGTACCTTTTTCTTTTAGAAAAAGTCCATAGAAACTATGTTTTTTTATTAAAAATTACCTTAGAATTTAATTTTCATAATATGTTTCTTTAAAAAAGTCCATAAAATCAAAAAGTTTTCATAAAAAAGTTCTTAATATAAAATTTTTTCTTAAGTACAAATATTTCATAAAAAATATTCAAAAATTTAAAGATCTTTGTTATGGTTTTGAATCATAATATAACTGTAGCAGCAATATTATGGTTAAATTATAGTTATTTATTTGTTACAATATGGTAACTATATAACAGTACCACAATGGTTGACACAATCATAATATATAATGTTCTTCGCTTATGATTACCAAAACCATATTATTTCTCTGCGTGTACAAATACAAATCAACTTTAAACTTCTGTGAAATGTAATAAAAAAAGTATGACAAAATTTGTATACACCATAATAAAATTATTTAGTAAAAGAATTGAATTACTTTTCGTTTTAAATGTGAATTTGTTATTTGTTTTAGCTCACAAATAGAATTCGGAAAACACGTTGTTTTTCTTTTATTTAAGTGAAAATTCAATGTACAAAAATACCTTAATATGAAAATTTATTTGACCAATAAATAATAAAACTTTCGGAATAACCTGCATTTCCTACAATAAAAAAAATTAAAAAATATATATATTTTTATGCGCATATTTTCATTATTTCCACAAAGTTGTTAAAAAAAATTACCAACATATAAAACCACGACAATTTGTGAGAAAAAAAAATATTGTTAACAAAATATATACTCTGAAATATGGTCATAAAATATTATACACGATATGCATTTTGCACACGAGAAAAAAAATAGTTGCATTATAAAAAATTATTAGTGATATTCACAATATTTTTATAAACAAAGAACTGGGTTTATGAAAGTAATTAAAAAAATTATATGTTTATTTTAAAATATATATATTTTTTACAATTATTGTATGTTAAAATACCAAAATAAAACTGTATTTTACTAGGCAGGCCATGAATACCTCTATTGTAGAAATATATATTTTAAAATCTACATTAAAACTGTAAGAGTTATTGCATAAAAAGTCTTTTTGTTATTATCATTTTAGTTAATTTTATTTTCCACTATTTTTGCTTGCGTTAACAAAATATATTTATTTTTTTATTTTGCTTTAAATATTAATTTTGACATTACGTATTGTTATTTTATTTACCGTCAAAAGTTTTTGCTATTATTTAAAGAGAAAATCTGATATTTTTTTTGCTCAATAAAATGGTAAATACTTTTTGTTTTATTATTTGTGTTTGCTTAAAACACCATGATATGCATATGGGTGGCCATAAATTGACCATTCAACTAACTGGGTAGATTATTACATCTTAAGATACGGATACCAAATATATTCAGTATAATGGAAAAGTTGTTTAAATATTACTTTCAATGACAAAATCTCAAAAAGAATTATTCGTCTTGAATTGATAGAAAGAAAATCAAGACAACTCAATTTATAATGTATCGCCCCAGAAAAAATAAATGGAATGTATTCTTTAGGAATTAATTTTTCATCATTTTTTTTTAATCTTTACATAATTAAAGCTTCTATCTAAATAACAAAATTCTTGATAAAAGTAGAGCTTAATACACTCACCAAAAAAAGTCTGTAATGGCAACTGAAAATTTTGCTGTTATTACGGGAAATTCTGCTAATTTGAGCCCAGCGGTATTTTTTGCTAATCTTAGCAACACATGTCTGCTGACGTGTAGTACAATGAAATTAGTAGAAAAATTAGTAGCCGCTACTAAATTTTAGTAGACTTTTTGTAAAGTGGAATTTAAAATCTGTTTGCTAAAATCAGCAAAAAAAAAATTACTAAATACTATTAATAGTTTAAGATTTATTTTTTTTTATCGAGCATCAAAAATTTTAAATATATATTTTAAAAGATGTTTTATACAAATGAAAAAAAACAAAGGCTTAAAAATTCTTAAAACATAAACGAATTTATCATTTTGTTTTAATTTGGTAATTTCTGTTTTGAAAAATATTTTAGTCAATTTTTTTTTTTTTACTTTTAAGGTTAAATTTAATTGTTTTTAGGGCTGATTTTTAGAACTAAAAAACCCTTTTTAGTGCTATTTTAAGTGGATGTCCTCTTTTTGGACATGAATCGGTATCTTCACTTCCGATCCCTTTTTTAATCCTATGTAACATTTTAGGGCAATTTAAGTTTGTATGTATAAGTTTAAATTATTAGAAATAACATTTTCATCAATATCGATTTTTTTTTTTTAATTTTTTTGCTAATTTTAGCAAATCGGTTTTCAAAAATTTGTAAAATGATTTCTGAAGTTAGCAACGAAAATTTGTAGATATTCTGTAAAAACTCTGTAATTTGTAAAATGTAAATAGCAAAAAGATTTGCTAAATAATAATTTTTTTACTAAAAATCAGTACAAAAATAGTAAATTGGGATTGAAAACCGTTTACAAATTTTTCTACAAACATTTTTTTCAGAGTGTAATTCAATGGTACTGATTTTCCTACACCAAAGAAGATCTTTTTCATAATTTTAAAAATGTGATTTTTAATAAGATTAACACTTTTCAAATCTATGACGGGTAACTTTTTTGAAAAAGAACAAGCAGGGGAAAATATTAACCACAGATATTTACATATAAATTTGACATTTATAACTATCGTTAAGTACTAAACTTAAGTTATTTTAAAACAAGTTATCAGGTTTGCGAGATTTGTATGAATTTTTAACATATAATTTACAAGATTTTAAATTCTTAATATAAATATAAAAGTAAACAGTTTATTATAATAAAAATTGCAAGAATTTCGAAGAAAGTAATTCAACAAATAATGGATTACTGAATGTCCCGTTATAATTTATTTAATAGTCAAACTCAAAAAACAGCAACAACAAATGTATCAGTTAAATTCCCTAGTAGAAACTACCGGGAAATTGTTAAAATGAGGTTAAGGCCCGATTACAAATGTCCTGTTAAAATTTAAATTAAAAATTGAAAATTTATTTGGAGACATCAAAACATCTCATTTTTCACTAAACCTTTATATTAAAAAATTTAAAAAATATTTAAAAAATCGTAAATAAATATCAACGCTTTAATATCTTAAAGGGCATTCTATAGCACACAAAATGAAAAAAATATAGCAAATATTCTAACTTTCAGTTATACACTTAGAATATTATGTTGTTTACTGTTTGTAGTTTAATAAAAAAGAGTTGTCAGTTCAGATAAAAATTCTACACCCAGAAAACAGTCTCAGTTGTGGCCACCGAATTTGTTGCCAATCGAATTCTGGCGATTACGACAACTATCTTCATGTTTAATTATATTTTTAGTTGTGAAAGCTAAAATTCAGATGTCTAATTTAATATTTATAATCCACATAAATATTATTACGTTCCACAAAACCTGGGCATTCAGATTCTAAATTCACACTGTTACTTACTGCCCCACAATTTAATTTAATTTTCATTGATATAGTATATGTTATTTAAACATTTGAATATTTTATTTTATTTAAAAACAAATATTTTTTTAGATGTTTGCCTTTACCATGATTTGAACTCGGAAATTATTAGTACTAGGCTAGCTTTCTACTTACTAGCCTACAAACACTTATAAATTTTAATTACTATTTTTGAATTTACAAATATCAATCGTTAGTGGCTTCTATACTAAGTACAATCCACAACTCGGTTGGTTCTATTCAAACCCTAATTTAGTGATTTATTTGATCAGGATGACCATATTTATAGTTACGACTTTCGAATATCAACAATTTTTTAATAAATTTGATAGATTGTACTAATTTTCTAGTACATTCTTAGTGAATGGTAAATGGTTGCTTCTACTGTATGCAATTTATAAACAAATTTTATTCGTAAAGATGTTTAGAAATATCAATAATTGGTTAATAATATCCTTTTTTGGTTCGTTTCCCCTCGTTGTTTTTCGCAATGCCATATTTTTGGTACACTCACAATATATTTTCTGTTAACGACTGCAGTTTATTAAAAAAAATTAATACGTAAAGTTTGTTTTTAAACGAAGAATCAATTGAAATTCATAGAAATATATTTTTTAACTATTTGAATCAGTCATTCAAAAACAAACTATAAAAATTTACAAACATTCAGTAGGAGTTGATATTTTCTGTTAAATATAAAATTTTATGTTTTCTGTTTTTAAAAATATAAATTCATATAATTCCTTATTGCTTTTTTACCAAAATAGTTTGTTTATATACAAAATTATTTCAATAAATATTACAACAAATTATTCAAATATAGATACACAAGAAAATAAAAATATATATGTTACATCTGTGTGTGTTGTGTTTTAAAAAAATTTCATAAAAATAAAAAAATAATTCAATTTAAAAAACATACCCCAAAAATCGTTTTTTTCTACTTTTTGTCAGTTAAAAATTTATAGTTATTTTAAATGATTTTCGATTGCTTTTACTGCTTTTGTCGATTATTAAACAATGATTAAAAATAAACAACAAAATGGGCTGAATATAATGAAAAATCAGTAGTCCTCTTTTTGATTGTATTTTCGATTAATTTAATATGTATTTTAGATTATTTTTAAAGAAATAATATTGTGAGTGTATAATAATGGATTATAAGTTATTCTAAATAACAATTTTACAAATAATTTTAATGGTTTTGATCCAATTGCAACCAATCTTTTCCCTGGGTGTATACAGACAAAAGTATCACAAAACGTTAAGTATTTAAAAATAATTGTTAAAATTCAAACTCGATTTCTAACAATTTTTTGTCTGAAATGTTTGTAAATTGTTATTATTTTTATATAAAAATTCTTTGAAAATAAAAATTGAAATTACAAAACTATAACAAAAAGTTTATTATATTTACAAAATCCATTGATGGTGCCTTTAAAAAAAAACTCTTTGTTTTATTATTTTATTATTTATTTATTTTAAATTTTTTCAAAGTGATTTACTGTAATTTACCAATTTTTTCAGTTTAATTATTATTTAAAAAAAATTTACTTACAAAATGGAAAGTCTGTGTATTTTTTTTTGTTTTGTCTTCGTTATACTTCTTACAAATTTTAATTTTGTTTGCCGCTTGTTTCAAAAAAAAAAAATGTTTTTTAAAAAAATTACAATTTTCTTTTAATTTAAATTGTTACAAAAATATACAAAATATAAAATTATTTCAATTCGAATAACAAGAACTTCATAAACACACACACATAAGGCCATTCATACAACGTGTGTTTACAAACTGTATGTATCTACATTTTTCAGATTAAAAAGTCAAATTGGTTAAATTTTTTTTAACTGAATAATAATTTATTTTTACTTATGTGTCAGTTTAAACGTAGTTTTAGCCTTTACATTGGCTAATTATTATAAATAAATGAATATTTTAAATTGCTAATGCAATACTACCGAATAAAATAATCTTACTTGCTTTTTTTTTCATAAAAAACTTTGCATAAATATTAATTTTAAAACAAAGAATAACTGGGTCAATCCAGCTATTTTTTATATAAAAAGATATTTTTTAATAATTTTTTCGTCCAAAATTTCGTTTTATTAATATGAAAAGGGATTAATATCATTTATAATGTAACAAATCAATTGAAATAGGTTTAGTAGTCGCTTTTGTGTCAGGTATTATTATAATTATTTTAATTTTTATAAAAAACATGTTACCAGAAAAGTGGTTAAGTAAAAAATGTCCCCAAAACTCATCAAAAATCATTAAATGTAAGGCGTAAAATTATTTATTATTTTTGTTTGCAATACAAAAAACCTACATGAAAACTTTTATGAAAAATTTATTTACAGAAAAATTAAAAAAAAAAGAAACATTGAAACTACTCAACAATCTGGTGAGATATGTTGTCAACTTACTTTGAAGGTTTAAAACTTGTATACTATGCTTTTTGTGATCAAAAAGTGGTACACCAGGTGTATATAGTTTTTTCTTTTTTCTTTTTACATAAAAAAAATTATGATAAAAAATATATTGTACAAATGTTTTTGTGCAAAACAAAAATAAAAGTCTAAAAACAAAAGTAGCATCATTTATCAAATTAAAAAAATCTTAGGGAGCGAGGTTATATGCTAAACTGATCCATTAAAAAAATAAAAAAATCCTTGCTAAAACCAATAAAATTTTTCGCTTTATATTAGTAGATTTAAAAAAAAACTCCAAAATTTTTTAAGGAAAATCATACTTTTGTTATTTAATATTTGCGGAAAATTTTCACCTACTAATTGTAAATTTAAAAACATACGAGTGAAAGAAAATATATATAAATTACCCAGCAAAAGAAATGGTAGTCATTCTGTGACTATAACTTCTTTCATTGCTTCCTAAACTTCAGTTGCCATTCTTTTATGATATTTTTGGTGTTATTCTAAGGCACTTCCAAAAGAATTCATATGTTCATATTTCAAATGCAGTGATCTGGATATAAACCCGATGCATATCTTAAAATATCACTCCTCATTACTTCTAAAGCATAAGTTGTAGTATATCGTAAAGCATTTATTCAAATTGAGAAAAAAATACTGATGAACTTTTTTAATATTTTTATTAAATCATTTTTTATATTTTAGTTTAAAATTTCATGAGGCTTAGAATTTATGTAGTTTTGCAATTTTTATAAAAGTTTTGAAAAATCAAGAAAAACTGATTTTTTTTGACCTTTAATTGAAACTAGCTGGCCTGTCATTTGCATTTTTTCAGCCTTAAATATTTATGACGATGCAATCTGTGCATTTTTGCATTATGTTTATTATTTAACACTACATCATTTCCAGTTTTAATTCAGAATTTACCAAAATAATTTTAATTGTGTAAAAATTATATCAAATTGACCAAAAATGTTTTAAAATTGTGCAAAAATTATTTAAAATTGTTCAAAAATATTTTAAAATTGTCTAAATATGTTTCAAAATTGTACAACCAGTTTTTAAATTATCCAAAAATATTTTAAAATTTGTCTCAAATTCATTAAAATTTTAGAAAAATGTTACAAAAATGCTTTTTCACTAATGTAGAATTATTTAATTGTTTTAAGAAAAAGTATTTGTAAATCAATGCATAAATTTCACTCCTTTACACTTATTTTTCGGCATTCTTAAGAATGAAATATTCATCAAAGCTTAAATATTACAAAGTATATGAACATTTTCCACCCATGCATCAGAATATCTAATCATTGTATTATCATTGCTTCCTTAGAGTAAAGTATGAGTAATGCTAGTAGCTACATTTGAATACTTCCATCCTATGACACGCTAATGTTAAATTCATCGATGAAACCATCAGAAAAGAAGTGATGCCTTTGCCATAGTAGTGATGCTTTTATTGTTTCATTGGCAGCTTCATTTTTGCTGGGTATATATTTAGGATGGGTGCGAACTGGCTAAATAAAATCTAAAATAAAGAAATTTAAAATTGTATTTTCAAAAATAGTTTAGAATTTATTTATTCATCTCGCGCAAAGCCTTAGAAAAAAAATTTATGTCAATTATTTACATGCTGCATATTTGTTTTTTTTTCACCAAATTCAATGAAGGATCACTATAAATAAATATTTTATTTATAAGTACACATTTAGACTTTACCGTGCTTTTTTTATTTATGTATATGTATGTATTAAAGATAGATGTAGCAATTTCCCACGGTTGTATTTTTTATGTCTTGGAAGAGTTGTTTTTTTGAATTTATTTTATATGTCTGCACTACATTTAGTTGCGACATCTACCTGTTGTAAGTCTCTTTGTTGACCTCACTTTAAATGTTTTGATCAGCACAATTTTGTTAACAAAATAAATTAGTAAAAAATTAGTTCAAAGTTTATTGCTGAAAATAATAACTAAACTTTTTGTTGAAAACACTATTTCAGGAAACAAATTAGGCTATAAAGGTATTTCTACGCAAAAACCGTAGATTGATTAATGTTTGAGTTGTAAAGGTTTTATGGAACCATAAATCATGACTCTAAATTTAAAGAAAATCGGACCAGGTCTTAGTCCCCATATAGACCCACATTTCCGGTCATTGCTTTCATGAACTTTTCAGCAATATCTTTTAGATTTTTTACTTGATTTATTGCATCATTAAATTTTCTACCTATATAATACGGACCAAGCGCCTTCCTGGAATATAGCACAAGTCGTACTGTGGTGTAGGATATCGTAATAAAATTGAAAACATTTTTAATAAAAATTAAAAAAAAAATCATTAAACAGCAAGTTGGGAAATAAAAAATATTTCCAAAAAAGCCAAAAGAAATCATATTCATTGCCCTAACCGAACATTTTTGGCAACAGAAATTGGGTTAATACAACAGATTTTCGTTAATTTAAGAAATAAATTCCATTGCGACACCCAAATAATTTGATTGCTGCAACTGAACCATTTGGTTGGCCAGAAATTTCGTTGTCATAAGGAATACATACATATCTTTTATTTTTTGGCAATTTACATTCTACCCTGACACAAAAGAAAATTTTAAATAATTAAAGAATTTTCGAAAAGAAAAGAAAAATCCTCATAACCTGATCGTTCCTCATAACCTAATAACATTTTTACAAATATGCTCAGCCCTATTTACCCGAACATTTTTCTTTCTAAATTGGCAAAACAAAAGCCACTGGTATACCTTATTTTACAAAGACTAAAAACTCTGTAACATTTATTGTAAGAAAAATTCTATTTGCATTTAAACAAACACAAAACAGGGAAAAATCATTTACAGTTATTTCTGTTTTCTCACCCACTTATGGAAATCCAATTTATTTTTCCATCTTATACATGCAAGCATACTTTTTTTTCAATATATTTCTGTCCGTCTTCCCAGTATGTATATTTTTTATTTACTTTTTTATTTAGTTACGTTTTAGCCAATTTCATTTCATTTTTTACTTTAAAAATCACACAATCAATGATGTGGAACTTGTTTGCTTAAATGCATTTTCCATTATCTGTATTCATGAATGTAAGCATATATGTGTTACTGTGTTAGTTTCAATTCATATGTATGTGTAGAATTTTTTTCTTTTATTTCACTTTGTTCAATAAAATGTGCTGTTAAGGTAAAAGCTTAAAGTTCATATTGGACATTTACAATTACAAACAGACTTGGGTAACCACGCATACATACACACACATACAAATGTTTAAACATTTATATGAAGGGACATAAAAAATGTAAAATAAATGTAGGTCCAGCTACCATTTAGATTTTATAGTTATCTGTGTGCTAAAGACTTTGTATGATTGTATGAGTATAAGGGTATAGTTGGTTCATGGTATGTAGTATGTGTCTCCGACACACATACTTACATATACAGTGTTCTGCATGTTAAAATCAACAAAATGGAAAAATAACATGATTGTTTTGGATGTTTCATACACCGGTTTTATGGAAAAAATTCTTATTCAAAAAGTGGTTACCTGATCTCAAGAAGTTTGACATTAAATTCATAAAATTATTTTTCAAATAACGTCTATGTTTTAGCTGATAAAAAATTAAGAATTAAAATTTTCCCTTTTTTACATGGAAATACAATATTACACTTGGGTCAGCTATTTTGATAGATATGGTTATATTTTATAGCGCGATAAAATGATTAGGTTACTATCTATACGACAACTCCCTGACTTTTTAAACTTCCCTCTATCAAATTTTGAGTAAGCTACGTGGTTAAGTTTGTGTTTGATAGCAATCTCATAAATTTCGACAGAAATGAAAATAAATGAACTGTTTGACAGAATTTGTCAGCTTCGAGATCACAATTAAACATGCAGAGAAAAGAACATGGTTGGGGCAATCATATTCGGAGACCATCATATATTTTTGGGATTATGATTGTGCCAACTATAATATAGTACACTACAATATTATTTCGTTAAAAACAATCTAAAATACATACTAAATTAATCGGTAATACTATCAAAAAGACTACTACAGATTTTTAATTATATTCAGCCCATTTTGTTATTTATTTCCAATCATTGTTTAATAATCGACAAAAATAATAAAAACAATCGAAATTCGTTTAAAATAACTGTGTATTTTTAACTGACAAAACGTTAGAAATAAACTTATTTTGTAGTTTCTTTTTCAAATTGAAAGTTTTTTTTAATTTATGTATGTTTTTACAAAACACAACAAACATGGATGTATATATATTGATTTTCTATGTGTGTATTTATATTTTAATAATTTCTTGTAAGTTTTTTTTAAATAATTTTGTATTTAAACAAACTATTTGGATAAAAAAGGCAAAGGCGAATCATTTCTATTTATTTTTAGAAACAGAAAACATAAAATTTTACAAATAACAGAAAATATCAACTCTTACTAAATGTCCGTAAATTTTGATAGTTTGTGTTTTGAATGACTAATTCAAGTAGTTAAAAAATATGTTTCTATGAATTTCAATTGATTCTCCGTTTAAAAACAAACTCTGCGCATTACTTTTTAAATAAACTACACTCCGTAACGGAAAATATATTATGAGTGTACGATTAATACCCAAAAAAAATTACCATAATTTGACTATAATATGTACGCTACAGTTATATTATGATTCGAAACTATGAAACAGTTTTTTTTTAAGAAAAACAATTGTAATGACATTTTTATAAAAAATCATGAATCATATGGACTTTTTCTAATATAAAAATTCTTTGATTCTAAGGAAATTTTTAAGATTTTTTTAGATAACATATTTATTAGTCACAGAGTTTTTGTTTTAGAAAAAAAACTTACATTCTAAGGATATTTTCAGAAGAAAAATTTTCTAAGGATCTAAGACTTTTTTATTCAAGTTTTTTGTTAAAAATATTTGATTTTTTATCTAATGGAGAATTTTTTTTAAGGAAAAGCCCACAGAATCTATTAATTATATCTAATAAATTTAATTGGAAATACTTAAACTTCATCATCATAATAGTTATATTTTATTATTAAAAAAATATTATTTAAAAAATATTACACTCACAATATATTTTCCGTTACCGACTGCAGTTTATTTAAAAACTAATATGTAGTGTTCGTTTTTAAATCAATTGAAATTCATAGAAAGATATTTTTTAACTATTTGAATCAGTCATTCAAAAAACAAACTATAAAAACATTTACTTAGAGTTGATATTTTCTGTTAAATGTAAAATTTTATGTTCTCTGTTTCTAAAACTATAATTCCTTTTTGTTTTTTTATTAAAATAGTTTGTTTATATACAAAATTATTTCAATAAAAATTATAAGAAATTATTCAAATATAGATACACACATAGAAAATTAAAATATATACATCTGTGTGTGTTGTAGTTTGTAAAATTACATACAAATAAAAAAATTATTAATTAAAAAAACATACCACATTAATCGTTATTTTCTACGTTTTCTTAGTTAAAAATTTATGGGTTTTTTAAACAACTTTCGATTGCTTTTACTAATTTTTCGATTATTAAACAATTATTGCAAATAAACAAAAAAATGGGTTGAATATAATGAAAAATTGGTAGTCCTCTTTTTGATTGTAATTTGGATTAATTTATTATGTCTTTTAGATTATTTTCCTCGAAATAATATTGTGAGTGTATCTTTTACTTAAGTTGTGTTTTAATAAAAACTATAGAATATACGGTTATAACAGAAAATCTGTTTTCTGTGTGTGAACCAAATTTAACATAATTTTTTTGACATGAAATAACTGTTCGCGTAATTGGTACTGTAATTGCTGACAATTGTCTGTAACCGCAGATTTAGCCCCCCAAACGACAATTGCATCCAAATTGTTTCAAACGTAAAGAAAATACAGTGCGGTAATAGCTTTGGGTCGAATGAAGAGGTTATTTTGTTATTTTGAGGGCCCTGAAGAAACCTATTAATTGGAATAACGAAAAAAAAATCAAAAAACAATGCACTATATGTATAGAACTAGTAGCAGGCGCTTTTTTTGCGGGAAATATTTATTTTTTATAAAAATTCACTGACTTATTAGGCCATCCGTGTGTTTGAAAAAATGGTTTACTCAAAGTTTAAAATTCTTTAAATTTTTCCTTTCTATGCAAACAAGAAACTGAATTTTTATATCCATCTAAAAATAGAGATATAAATATGTGAACACACATGACCATAAATAGTACTGCATACGATCATACATGAGTTTAGATGATCATACATTATCTCCTATATTTCTATACATCTTTGAATCCGAAATTTAAGGGTAATCATAAATGAGAGTATGTGAAACATATATGCCAATATTTGACTATATAAGATAATATTTGGTCATATACCCTCAAATTTTGGATTCGAAAGTATGTGGGAATATATGAGAGATATATGATCATGTATATCCACGTATAATCCTACGCAGGCCAAGATCCCCTCATATGGGTTATGAGGAATATTTCTAAAAATTTTAAATTCCACTATCTGAATGTCAAATATAGACGCCATTTGAAAAATAATTTTATATTAAAAAAAAAAAAAATATTTTCTAAAAAGTTCGAAATAACACTTTCTTAATCGAAATGTCATGTACTCTAAAAATGAAAAGGGCGAAAACAATTTTATTTTAACACTCCACTTAGGATAAAATATATTATAATTAAAAGCTTTTTTTTTTTTTGCATTGTGTTGCTTTTGATATGTGTAACACTGTATTTATTTGCAGACATTGCCTGAAGTAGCATTATATTATGTTAGGATGTCCGTATTAAAATTGCATTTATATGAGAATTTTATTTGCAATCGAGTAAATAATAGAAATAAACTGATATTTGCTAACTCCCATTTATACTTAACACTAGTCTATATTTTACTAGAAAATTATAAGTTAAAGAGAAGAAAAACAAAAGCTCGTGTACATAGAAAAGTATTATAACAGAAAAAAGGTGTGGATTTTTTAAGCATTTACTTTTTTTATTTAAAGATACCTGAGGAAATTAAATTTTATGTAAAATAAAAACACTTACAGCACAAGTGTAAATGAACAATATCCTAAAGGAGTTCTTGTAGAAAATATATTTGGTGTAACAATATTTGTTAAAAAAAAAAAAATAGTAATAAAAGAAAAAGTTTTCTGCCCACAATCGGAATCGAATCATATGCTTTGAACAATGAATGGCCTTAAACCATATGCAAACATTTTGTATTTCGTTTGTTAGATTGTATTTTAGTTGATTTGTTTTTAAAGATAGAATTCTGATGTAATTCAGAGGCATCAATCCAGACTGGTTATAAGAATCTCTCATCCGGTCTAACTACTACACAGTGGAATTGATGTAACCTACTGATCTGAAAGAAACTTTTATATGTTTTAGAGGACATATATATAAAATAAATAATAGACATTTGTGTTTACAATGAGCAATATCACGTTTATGGGTTACAAATAAACCAACTTTTCTGAATCCTTTAGAATTAAAACACACCGACCTAACCGAATTCAGTCAAAAACAGGGAGATCATCTGGGAGTACTTGTACGTATGAGTAATTTGTGACATAATATTCATCATACGCCATCAGAACCTCCGAAAAATATACACTTTAGCTAGATGAATGCTTAGTAGAGCAAATATAAGTAGACTACAAAAGTGACTTGCACAATATTGTGATAGTATGCGTAAAATTTAAATCTGTATGCATTAAGGTGTGTGTGAAGAAATCGAAAGTGTTTTGATTTTTACACAAACTTTTTTCGATGTGTGTGTTAGCTTGCACAGGTTACTTGTGTAGTATATTTCCCGCATAACTTTTCATAAAATTCCATTAAAATTATTCTATATATATATATATTTACAATTATATATATATATATTTACAATTATTTCAGTAACGATATTTTAAGGGTAACGATTTTTCAGTTATTTCAGCAAAGTTATTTTAGGGGTAGTGATAGTTGAAAAAGTTTTGAATCGATAACGTTATTTCAGCGGTATTGCCTGTCAACTCTGATATAAATTAAACATTTTTTTAATGTTTAATTGAATGGTAAAACAAAAATAGTGTTTTTTCACATAATCTATGACTAAATGTTTTAATCAGAAAAAATTAAAAACAAATATTGAAACCATATAAATAAAGGCAAACTTCACCACATTATCCATTAAAAAAATAAGTCATTTAATTGAAGTCAAACAAAAACTTGCTTTTATATATCCCTCACATCTATTTATTTTCATATACACCAGTACAACGTTTATTTTAATAATCTCTGTTAGTTTTTCATTCTGTTCATCAAATTGATAATTATAGTTTTAAAAGGAGTTTTGTGTTTTAGTTTTTACTCAAATTGTATCATATATGCTTCTACTTCCATGCAAGGAAGGATCTCCCAGCTAAATATTTCAATGTTGAAAAAACTTAAATATGTTGTAGAAATAATAAATATTTTAATAACTTTTCTCGACTTTTGAGCGATATTAGAAATTTAAATAGCCAAAATGATGTTTTGAATTTATGATACTTCGTACAAGGGAACCATCTGCAGGTGGGAAAAGAGATGTATAAAAGATATTACTTGGCCTATTTTTTGTTTTTTTTTTTATAATTTTACCGTTTTTTAAGCTGCTGTTGTAAAAAATGTACAAATGTTTGGATACTGTATAATTTTTTTTTTAATGTCTGTCATTTCTCAATTAAATATTGTGTTTCAAAAATTATTTTTAAATTCAATTTATATACTATCACAGTAAAAAGCATAAGATAGTATTTTATTTTAGCTTCAACCAAAAATAAAAATATTTTTAATTTATCTCTCCAGGGTTGCCACAAATTATTTTAAAAATTTAAATTTTGGATTCTTTAAAAAGTTACAAAGTTAAGTAAAATCCTTTAAATTTAGCTTTAAACTTTTTAAAACGAAATACTTATTATTCTCTGTAATTAAAATTTATAAAACAACTTATAATTTAATATTGGAAAAATCTTGTTCCTTAAAAAAATATACTCCCTGTCAACATTCAATCTGCTTGATGTCGTGGTAGGATAATAAACTCTTTATAAAAATCTTCTTTAGGCAAAAGTCTTTGGACATACCAACTGTCGATGCAAAATTGGCAGAATTTCTTAATTTGACGGAAAAGCAATACATTCGGAATTACGGATCTTTTATATCCTTTACAGTATTTTTGTTGTTGATTATATAAAAAGAAGTAAAATTGAAAAAACATTGTCGAGCTGCAAAAAATTTTATGGTGAAAAACGTTTTTGAATGTAAAAACAAATTTTGTGGTTAAAAACTTTTAGGCGAAAAAAAAAATTTTCAATGAAACGAATTTTTTTTAGGCAAAAAACACAGTTTTTTTTTTTTTCTTTACATTGTTATTGTATCAGAAAAGTATATAGGATGAGGTTATGTATGAATTAGCACATCGGGCAAATGGCCTGATTACCGAAACGAAATGTCTTATGCAGAAATTGAATTGTTGCACACGGTGTCTGGCCACATGTCGTCGATATGAGTATCATTCAATTTATACAGAAAGATTTTTGTTATCATGTCGCGATATCTCAAAAACTCAAAACAGCCATAAAACATTTATTATTACTAAACTATGAAATCGTGTTGCTCTATCGTGTAATGCTACATTTTTAAAAGGCAAATTCATTATAGTGATGAACATACATGGGCTTTTATATGATCATACATACGAAGACATGGTTATATGCGTCCATGCATGGTTCAATATATGACCATACATGATGTAATATATGACCATATATTGTCATATATTGAAAAATGCATATGCGTATGTCTCCCGAGTAAAAAGTTTAAATATAATCATATGTGGCCTCATCTAATAATATATTATCATATATATTTGCATATGTCAGTATGCATTACCTTTTGTAATTATATAATAACACTGTCCAACAGCATTTTTGGAACAGAATAGCGACCCTATAATTCTGAAAGGGTATGTTGAGTAGATAATTTTTGTAGAACAAACTTATGGTCCAGCACGTCTGAGTTTTTTTTTTTACAGTGGGTCAAAGTTTTAATTTTTCGGTCGAAAGGAGCATTATAATATATGAAAAAAATGCTGTAAGTTAATGTCTGAGAGAATTCTTATGGTCAGAGTTGTATTGTGGAATTGTATGAGGATTATTTTTGTGGAAGATCTTAACCCTCTAACTGGTCTCTTTATGGGTCAAGTTGACCCTTTTTTCGAGAAAATCAAAAAATATCCTTTAAAAAAGGACATTTAAGGATTAAAATATTCTACGAAAATGTTTGCCGGAAAATTTCAGTGGGGGTGACCAAAGACATCATTGTTGTAAATAAAGCTCTTTACGATTAATTGGCAAAATTACACGCCTTACCTTACAATATATATTGTCCCAAATATAATCACATCTGGTTATATATTGCTCCACATAAAATTTGATATGATTTATCTGGTAAGATATGTCATATATTCAATCATATAAGAATATACATATAGCTATATATATTTATATATAACTCTATATATATATGTTTATATCAAATATTTGAGATATAATAATATATGGTTCATTATTAAAAATATTTTACAATATGGTGTCAGATATAATTGAATATTATTGAATATAAGGTCAAATATATGAAATATTTTTTGATAGGGTATAAGATATAAATATATATGGTAGAATATTTGCAAACAAATTTGAGATATTTGTACATATAGTTGCATATCTAGAGTATTTTTGATATGTTACACGATATAATAAGATATAATTATATGTTGGTCCATGTCAATGGTTTCAAATCCCAGCCAGGGATATATTTTTTTAGTGTTTTTTTAATTTATTTTATATTAATATTTGTTTTTGCAATTTTTTTTTTGCAAATTTAAACTCATTTCATTTAGAAATTTTTGATATAAGATATAATAAGTTTATAACAATCTAGGTACATACAAAATTATATATGATCTTTGTTTTCAAAACTCCTAAGATATTATTATTATATAATATTATATATAATTATATAAAATCAGATAAATATCGAACCAATTTAGTCGTATAAATTACGACATGATATGTTGAAATTTTCCCCAAATTTCCAAATATATAATTATATATAAGTGCCGATGATATAATTATATATAACACAATTATACGAAAAATGTAGTTTAATAAATTCAACTCTGTCATACAAAGTTCAAATTCTGGCGAAGGCATTATTGGTTAGAATTTAAATATTTTTTAATTTAAAACTTTTTAATACGTTTTTTAACAAACTAGATTCGGAATATGTATTGTATTGTTGAAACTAATCAGATACAATTAAATCTGTCATTTACTTAATCTCCAAATTTTTTGCTTGGTCTAATTTGATTTGTCATTTTTCGGATCATTTTAGATCCTTCTAAATCTCCAAATATATAGTTGGATCTATTAGATCAATTTAGATATTAAGAAATATAAAATTGGATAAGATTAAATATTGTGCTAGATTACATTTTTTTATTTGGGGATGTATGATGATAGGCAAGCCCATGTATGTTCATGTATATTTCGATTTGTACATGGTATGTATGATTTCATATATGCCATATATCTTAATATATGCCCATCAGAGAACTGCATTTGCTGATTGCAAAACGTTCATACGCAATCAACACAAGAATAAATATGTGCTTGCGTTCAAACGCTGAACATACTCCAACACACATATTTGCTTATGATTTTAAATCAATCAAACGATGTGCGAATTGTTTTGTCACTGAATTATAATCATCGGTCGTTGTTAAACCATTGATTTCATTTTGTTCATTCGAGCCAACAATAATTATTTTGATGTAGAATAAATCAGAAAAAACAACAAATAACGTGTATGAATGTAATCATAATTAAAACAAAATAGTTTCTTATCTATAAAAAGGGGGTGTTCTTGTAGAAACACATTTCATAAATGTTATATGTATATTAGGGTGGGTCTAAAATACGTTTTTTTAGAATTTTTATTAGGAATACCAATTTTTTTAATTAGGTCGACATCTCAGGCTCGCCCAATCCGGTTAAAGTTAAATATTGCCTAATTTTCCAATCAAAATAGATGAAAACAAATTTAGACAATATTTAAATTTTTCCGGATTATGCAAGCCTGAGATATCGACCTAAATTTTTTTTCCAAAAAAATATTTATATTTCACAAAGAAGAATATTTTTATTACTAAAAAAAATTCTAAAAAAGCAGATTTAAGTCCCACCCTAATGTAAACAATATCATTTATGAAATGTGTTTCTATTTTGTTTTAATTATGAATAAACTCACACGCGTTGTTTGTTGTTTTTTCTGATTTATTCAACGCTGACTTTTTGTTGAGTGATTAAATTTGCAGTAAACATAATCGACATATGATTCAAACTGATCCGAATTACGCGTTCAGTAACATGATGCTGATTTTATTCTACAGTAAATTTTGTTGAATTATTAAATGTGAACAAGAATTTTTGTGTATGATTAAATCAAGAAAAAAGTTGATTTTGCAGTTCTCTGATGCCCATACATGTTATCATGTATAAATAGGAAGTTAGATTTTGTTCTCTATTACATATCCAAACTTAAAATGAAGAATTTAACTTAGAGAACTTTCCCTGTTAGTACTTATAGCTAACAACAACTACTATTTTTGTATAACATAATATCAATGTAATGTTGCCACAAACATTTATTTCAAATTACACACAATTACACATTAATTACCAAATTGTTACATTAAAATATTTAAAACTTTTTATTATCCGATAAAACTCTTGGAATATTAAAGTTTTTTTTTTTGTAAGTGAAATTCTGTGAAAGCAGAAGACATTTGTAAAAGGAAAAAAATTAGAATACGAAAAGTACCAAAAATCGGACGACTTTTTCTTTAAAATAAAAAAAAAAATTAAGAAACAGCTGTTGTTTCGTAGGCGTAAGATGGCAACACTATTTTATAATACAAGTACCGTATATATTTTTTGCTTCATATATCGGATACATACATGTGCTTATAAACATGCAACGCAATATGTTGTCTGGTGTTTTAATTATGAAGTGTTTAACAAATGTGCTGCTTTTATAAAAGTTTAGCACCATCATCATCATGTACTTTTTACAAAAAAACAGGTGGTGTAAATAGTAATTACTAGTACTTTTACTAACAGCAGCAGTAGCAGCTGTTACTATGTAGTGCTATTGTTACTGTTACTGCAAAACAGTGGGTTTCTTATTCCTTTTTTATTTTTGTTACTTTTCAATTTTCATTAAAAAAAAACTTTGCTGTAGGTCATTTATACGGTATACAGCTTTTGTATCTATAATGTTGGCGGGTGGTTTGGTTGATTGGTTGGTTTTTGGCATCGGCTCCACATGGCAAATAAGCGGTGAAAAGTTCCATGTCATTAGAGATACAGTCAATAAAAAAAAAGTTGGACACTTATATTAACAAATTTTGAAGCACATTGTTTCTGTAACCTTTCAAGCTAGCACAATTTGTAAATAAAAACTGATTTAATTGACTAATTTTGGATTTTTATTTCAAACTCGTAAAGTTATTTTCACATGGTTTTTCAAATATTTTTTAAATAACTGCTACCCAATTTGGAATTTATATATTTTTAGAAAAAGTAATGACTTTTAGAAAAAAATCTGATAAAATTATGAAATTTTTATAAATTTTTTATAATAAATTTAAGATATTTTGTTCAGTTATATGAAAAATATTTTAAAAATCATATGAAAGTAAAACAGTGGGTTGTACTATTGGCTTCAAATGAATCGATGGGATTGTTATTTGGACACTTAAAAACACATTTTAAGATGAAAATTTCAAAATTCATTCCACAAATATGATCTACAGGATTGAAAGTATCTAACAACCTTTAAAATCCCCAACGGTTTACAATTTTGGACCTATTTCACTAAAACTATTATATTTAATCATTCAAAACACATGCATTTTAGCCTAAATAGACAAATTAAAACCTGTTTGGAGTATACAATTCCTGTTTGAAACACAAATTTTAAAAAACTGTTAAAAACGGCCTAGATTTACACCCATGGAAATTTTTATATAAAACAAATACAAAAAAAAATAATTATTGAACTCAAAATAAGATAAAATAGTAAAACGTGCTTAAGACTAACGTTATAGGCCATTAATTTAATTGGTAGTCTTTTCATGGTTTTTATTTTTAAAATTTTGCAGTGTCCAAGTTTTTTTTTCTTGAATAATTGTAGTATTTCTGAGGTTATGTTAAAAATTTCTGAACAGATAGCTTTACGAGTTGGAAATAAAAAGCCAAAAATTAGTCAATTAAATAAGTTTTTATTTACGTTTTGTTTGGCTGTGCTAGCTTAACAAGTCACAGACAAAATGTGGTTCAAAATTTTTTAATATAAGTGTCCAGCTTATTTTTTTGTTCACTGTATATGTTACATATGATAGGAAAAAATAGTTTGAAAGGTGAAACATATAGATGTACATGTGATTACAACTGTTAAATGCAAGCTTTATATTAATTTTATATAAATAAAGTTAATTAAATATTATATCTACAAGGTATGTAGACTGGGGCTAATTGGCAACTAATATAATTAATTTAATATATAATATTTCTACGTATGTGTGACTTTAAAAAAAAAAGTTTTTCATACAGATTATTAATAACACAGGTACTTATACAGGGGTGTCATTAGCAGATCTTAATGAAACTTGTATATTTTGAAGATAACAAACAAATAAGCGAAACATTATTTTCAGGTGGAAAATAAAATACTGTGTGGCCCAAAAATATTCATTCTATATTGTTTTGTTATAACTTTATTTTAAAGATTATATCAGTCAATTGGGTGATGCCATTTTCGATGATTATTTGAGCATATTCTGTTTGTTTACGTATCAGTTCAGATAAAAATGGACCTCGTCACTCATGATAAAATTGAACAGAAAATCGTCTATTGCAAAATACACAGAAAAAAGTATCACAAAATTTTAAGTAATTAAAAATATTTGTTAAAATTCAAATTCGTTTTATAAAAATGTTCTATGGACAATGTTCAATATTACAAACAGAATTTTGTAATTTATAACGTGTAGTTTCGAGTATTCCGCGTTCTTAAGGAGTATAGCGTTCCTTGGCTTGTCGACTTATATCCACAGATATTAAAATAAAATAGAATCTGTCGATTGGATAATAGATTTTGGGCGACCTTGTGGAAGTAATAAGTAACTGGAAAATGCGATAAAAAGCCCAAAATGGCCATCAAAGATTATAGCGTCCATTTGGCCGATATAATCTTAAAAAAAGACTGGAAAATAAACCAAAGGTCCAAATACACCTTTTAAAACAAAAAACGTTCGGTGAATGTTTTGGCCCACCCTGTACTATACTTAAAGCCCAATACTTTACTGGAACAAAAGTTGTAAGTGGAATCAACATAAAAATTATGTTAACTTTTAACGAAACGAATCGTTAAAATAATAATTTTTTTATTCAAATTAATGTTTGATTTTCTAAAATCAAAAAATTTTATTTAAATCAAAAAATTTTATTTAATGTCTGCAAAAATACTTTACGAAGCTATTATCATTGTTTCTTAAAATAACCAAATTCAGTTTGTTCCTTCTACAAAAATTTGTAAATATGGTAGTGATAAAAATGGTTTGATAAAAATCATATTCAATTAAAGTTGTAGAAAATAATTTAGCGTATTTAGGCCCACTATTATAACTTGCCTTTAAGGTGCATGTTAGTTAAAGGAAACTTTAGCTAAAGTGAGGAATAAAGTGACCTTTAACTTTTTTTGGTTATTACAACTTCCTTATAAAATAAAATTAAGTTTTTTGAAAATATGGCATTACCAGAGCAAAAACCGATTACTTTTGAAAAATTAAAATGGTTCTTTAAAATACGTAGTGGCAACGACGTACTTTTATTTCTTTAATTACAAAAAACAAAAAATACAAACGAAAAACAAAATTTTTTCGAATTGTGTAAAAGATAAAAATGTTTGTTGTAAAAAATTTATATTGTCGACGCCGAACACAGAAATAAACCAAACAGCAAAGATAAGGTCAAAAAACATACACGGAAACTGCACTGCAGAGCAGAAAATGTGGCAACTTCAAATGCTTAAACCTTACGTTAAAAGTTAAAGGTAAGATGAACTTACCTTTAGCTTATCGGTCACTTTTAGGTTATAGTATACTTATAATAACGAAAAACTAATAATCTGTCCGTTATCATCCTAACTTTAGCTATCGCCAAGTTATAATAATGGGCCTTAGTCTTGTAGAGCCATTAATACTGATGAGATGTAGGGTGAAATTATCATTTACAAATACCGAAAAAATATTGTGTTATTACCAAATAATTTTAAATCACTCGTATTATCATTAGCTATTAATTGTGAAATAATTAGGGCATCTTTATTTTGTTACTTCGAACGAATTTATGTAATTATGTAAACATTATTTTATATTAATTTAATGCGAATTATTATTTGAGTAATATCATTTATTTTTCTTTATTTTCTGTTTCCAAATAAATCTCTTTCATATTAATTTTTTGTCTTTAATTTATTGTTATTTACATGTGATTGAATTATTCAATTATTATTTTTAATAAATTTATACAGTTCTGTATATCAAATTTATATTTTATAAAATTCACTACTTTTCTTAACAACATAAACTTACGAAAAAGTATAGAAATGTAAAACAAAAATTTTCAAATTAGTCGATAAAATAGGGTTGAATTGCATAAAATACATCGTTAAATTAAATAAAATGCGTTGGTCTATTTGATTAAACGGAATTGTTAATATAACAAATATTTTTTCTAAACAACAGCACATTAAATAAATTAAGGTCAAAATATATGTTTCCTAAACAATGTGTTAAGTCAACGAACGAGTTCTGCTACTGTATATTTAAAGCAAATAAAATATTGGCAAAAAAGCAAAAATCATGAGAAAGTAAAAAGTTGGGGAAACCTTTTTTTAATAACGTAACTAGCAGAGGCCAAAAAATGTGAAAAAGCAATTTAAAGCTCAAAAATTTTATGAAAAAACAACCTTAAAGCCAAAACTTGGGAAATCTATTTAAATCAGAAAAAAGCAAATATAAGTAAAAAAGCAAAAACAGCCAACCAAGCAAATTTGTCTTCGTGTATAATGGTTCAGTGTTTCTTACCGCACTTAAAATAGTTTGTAAGTTAAAATAACATAAAATATCCCTTAAAAAATCTTAATGGCGTTTAAACAAACGACAGACCCGCACCCAAAATATTATGTAGTTAACTGTTTGTAGTTTAATAAAAAAGTTTTCCGTTCCATTTAAAAATAAAAGAACATGCATTTATTTTTCAAAGAAATATCTATATTAACTTTTTTGTACATTTATTCGAAATAATTTACTATCATTTACCATTTTTTTTCAGTTTCATTTATTTTTTTCATTTGTTTGAAATTTAATAAAAATTTACCCACAAAACGGAAACTTGTGGTTTATTTGTGTCCGTAACAGTTATTACAAATTTAAATTTTGTTTGCTGTCTGTTTCAAAAAAAAAAAATATACAAAAAATTTCAATTTGTTTTATTATTTAAATTGGTTGTATATATACAAAATTTTTCAATACAAATTGCAAGAAGTTCATAAACACACATACATACACAAACACATTCATACAAAAAGTGTTTAAAGCTTCATATGCATACATACATTTTGTATTGTACGAGTATATTAAAAAAAAAACAAAAAATACAAAAACGGAAATAATTTCAAATAAATGAAAAAAACATTTATTTTTTAAGGATTGGTAGGTAAAATTTTGACATTTATTTTAACTGATTATATCATTTGTTTCTTACGGATAAGTCAGTTGATTAATCAACATTTAAAAATAAATAACAAATGGCATTTAATTTAAATGAAAATTAAGTAGACCGTCTTTTAAATGAAATATCATTTCTTTTAAATGATATTTTCAGTTATTTTAACTTACAAACTTTTTTAAGTGCGTAAAAAGAAATGAGTAATACGTTAAAAATAAATATTCAACACTTATCCACCAATTCCGTAAAAATAAATGATTATTCATTTAATTGAAATTGTTTCGTTTTTTTGTACTTTTGTTGGTTTTTTATTTGCAAAATTTATATTTTCACACTTTATAAATATATTTTGTGTGAATGAACTTATGTGTGTGTATATGAAGTTCTTGTTATTTGAATAAATAAAAAAAAATTTAAGCAGACAGTAAACAAAATTTATATTTGTAACAACTGCAACGGAAACAAATAAACCACAAATTTTCGTTTTGTGGTAAAAAATTGGCAAATGACAGTGTCATTTTGAACAAATGTATAAAAAATTTAAAATAAATATTTCTTTGAAAAATAAATGTATGTTCTGTATTTTGAACTCAACTGAAATCTTTTTTTTTATTAAATTACACACAGTGAACTACACACGATAATATTATGAGTGCCGTAATTAAAAATAACGGAATAAATGTGAAAGAAAGTTGAATTAATTTTTCCACTTTAAAAAATATTGTTTAAAATTTGTTTATGTATAAGTTTTTCAATCCCTCATATATATCGCGACGTCCTCCTTAGGTTTCTCCGAAGAAAAAAATCCTAACTGGGCTATGATCTGAAAAGCTTCAAAAATTTCGCCAAATCTGCATTAGACGGTGGGCAATAAGTCTTGTAAGATTTAACATCTCACTTAAAAACGTTGTTGCCATATTATTTATTAATTATTTTAATACCCTTTATTTTAATACCCTAACCGAGCACTAGCAACGAAGGCCTTCAACTCGTTGTAGCAAAGACAGACCAGAGCCTCTATTGGGAATCGAACCCACGACCCCCGCACTGATAAGCTAGCACGCTACCAACTAGCCTACCGGGGCGCTCTGTTACCATATTAGGAGCATTTATGTTTACTTAATTTTATCCCTCCTCTATCCCCTTTTCAAAGTATACTATAGTTTCCTGAGTGTTTAATTTCTTTTTATTTTTTTGAAAGATAAAAGTGTTTGTTCAGTAATTTAAAGAGAAGTTTATTCCAAAAAATTTTCAAAACCCTTGCATTAATGGATCTTTACACTAAACTTTCAGACTCAAAATTTTTAATCTTAACTCCCAAAGTTTTGGCTGAGAGACTAAATAAACATTTTTTCAAAAAGTGTATAATTGATGGCATAGTCCCTACACCAGAAATTTCTAATTTCTAGCCAAAGAGCTTTCGGTAATGCAGCTCGTAAACTTTGGAATTATTTGCCAACATAAAGTAATCTGTTACCGATCATTGATAACGTATTGAATGATTTATAATTGTGTTTATAATAATTCAAATATTTTTAAAAATTAATTTTTAGACTCATTACTTTCTGCCTTTGTTGTAACCGACAAAGTGCAATGAACGAAATGACGAATCGCAATTCATTTATGTTTAAAGTAATCAAATATTATGACTATGAAAAATAGATTTTTATTAAGTATAAAGACTTAATAAAAATCTATTTTTCGACCATTTAAGTAACCACTTTATCACCTATAAGGTAATGGATCCATACATTACCTTGGGGTTTATCGCTTGTAAAATCAATGAAGAAATGCATTGGCCCCAATGGCTTTACATTACTTTACACATTATTTGGTAATGTGTGATTTCGCTGGGAAAGTGATTAATTTGTTGAAGTTAATATTTATAAACTTGTTTAAGAATGAATGAAAATTGCTTAAAATACCTTTTAAAAATAAGTTTATTTAAAATTTAAGTTTTTCAAATAAATGGTTATTGAAAATGCACACTGTCAAACAAAGCACTCTTACTTGTCTGTAATCAGCTTTAAATATAAAAGTCTACAAACAAATCCTTGTTTCTTTTGTTTAATTATACATAATACAATATGTTAATGATATAAATAATGAACAAACACAAAAGAAAAATCACTTTGATAAACTATCACAACATAAAATGTTGTTGCACCAAACATTTTTTGTTTTGCTTGTTATTACCACTCTCACATTATTTTAAAAGCCATAAAAGAAAAAAATAAACATTCTTTTTATAAAAAAAAATCAACAACTAAACTATTATAAATGTTTTTATGTGTATGTGCATATAAAAATACAACAACATCGTTAATGGCATATGTGAAAACACAGCAAAAAAAAAGCTTTATTGAAGCTTAATATGTAAAAGTAAAAAATCACTGCAAAACTATTTTGCGACAACTTCATATAAATAAATGTAAAACAAACGCATAAGTTAAGACCATAAGTTAAATACAATACTCTTTCTCTCGTTTTTTTTTTTTTGTTTCTACAACTATTTATTATGCATACTCATACAATCACAAACTCACACTTTTAAAAATACGCACACTGGTACCTACTACAACTACTCACACACACAAATGTATTCATAAACAGAGTTATATATGAATATGTGATTTTTTATGTTTTCTTTATTTATTTTATACTCAAAGTCTATATGTGTGTTATTTACTGTTGCCAGACAACGGAATTTGGCTCCAATTTGGGGACATTATTTCCAGATAAAGTACTGGTGATTTTGATTATATTTTTAGGGCTATATTTGGTGGGTTTTTTTATTGATTTTTCCTAAAACTTGATTACAATTATTTGAGGCACATGATTTTAAAGAAATTATAAGAAATTATAGACTATACAGGTCTGTGGTTTATTTAAAAAGTAATACGTAAAGTTTGTTTTTAAATGAAGAATAAATTAAAATTCATAGAAATATATTTTTTAACTATTTGGATCAGTCATTAAAAAACAAACTATAAAAATTTACAGACATTCAGTAGGAGTTGATATTTTCTGTTAAATGTAAAATTTTATGTTTTCTGTTTCTAAAAATTTAAATTCATATAGTTCTTTTTTGTTTTTTTACCAAAATTGTTTGTATATATATAAAATTATTTCAATCAAAATAACAAGAAATTATTCAAATATGTATATGTAAATACACACAAAGCCAATAAAAATATATACATCTGCATGTGTTGTGTTCTGTTTTGTAATTACATACAAATAAAAAAACTTTCAATTTGAAAAACAAAGCACGAAAGTAGTTTTTTCTAACTTTTTATCGGTAAAAATTTGATGGTTATTTTAAACGACTTTCTATTGTTTTTACTTTTGTCGATTATTAAACAATGATTAAAAATAAACAACAAAATGGGTTGAATGTAATGGAAAATCAGTAGTCCTCTTTTTGATTGTATTTTCGATTAATTTAATATGTATTTTAAGTTATTTTTAACGAAATAATATTGTGAGTGTATATTCGTGATTTTTATGCGATTTCAAGTCAATTAGCTATGTCTGTCTGTCCGCCTGTCTGTTGGTTTGTCTGTCCAAATGGCAAACACGGCTCGAAAACGCAAGCGGGTGTACTCATTTTTAGCCTACGAGGGCGGATCAATAAGTCCGTGACTATTCGAACTTCCCTCGTGGTTATATGAAATGCAACACTGCTCCCATGAAGTACTGTCAAATTTTGAGCAAGTTCCGTCATTTACTTTGCGTTTAACAGCTGTTCAAAAAATAGAACCTAGAGGATTTTTTTTTTTCAATGGAAAAAGTGAATTTCGAGTGCTTATTAAATATTATTTTTTGCGAAAAAAAACTATCAATCAAAAAAAAGGAAAAGCTTGATAAATACTATGGGGACTCTGCACCATCGATTAGAGTAAAAAAGTGGTTTACTAACTTTCGTTGTGGTCGCACAAGTACAAATGACGCTGAACGTTCTGGACGGCCTATTGAGGTCAATACACCAGAAAATGTCAAAAAAATCTACGATATGGTGTTGGCCGATCGAAGAGTAAAAGTGCGCGAGATTGTTGATGCCATAGGCATTTCATATGGCAGTGTGGTTTCGATTTTGAGTGATCAGCTAGAATTAAGAAAGTTGTCTGCAAGATGGATGCCGCGTTTGCTCTCAATTGACCATAAACATAATCGTGTGACAACTTCAAAGGATTGGAAAAATTCCATGAATTGGGCTACGAATTGGTACCTCATCCGCGATATTCTCCGTATTTAGCCCCCAGAAACTATTTTCTTTTTCCAAACCTAAAGAAATGGCTCGGTGGAAAGGGATTTAGCTCCAACGATGAAATTATTGATCAAACAAATGCCTATTTTATGGACCTCGAAAAATTCAATTTTTTGGTTAGGGTATTAAAATATAATTTGTAATTATATGTTTAATAAAATAAATAAATATTAACAAAAAAAAAAAAAAAATGGAGAAACGTTGTACTAAGTGTATTGAGCTTAAAGGAGATTATGATGAAAAATATATTTTTTTTCAAAAAAAACTGTTTTTCATTCACTTTTTGACTTATCGATCCGCCTTCGTACATTAATGGACATCCTCCTGAGTTGTTTGCTATTGAAAATGACTAAAATCTGTCCAGCGGTAAAAAATTTATGAGTGAAAATGTGAAGGTACCTCTAAATTTTCCATACAAATGAGATGTATCTTGCAAGCAAAATATTTCCTTTTGTTTTTTTCACCAGTCGCTTAGGATTGAATAATATTTTATATTCACCTCAAAAAATTTTTTTCACTACTAAATTTTTTTTCACCTCAAAATTTTTTTACACCACAAAATTGGTTTTTATAAAAAGTTTTTCACCTTAATATTTTCACCTCCATAATTTTATTTCTTACGAGTTTTCACATTATTTGTACCAAAAACAGTAGAGAATATTATTTTAGAATATTGGTGGAGGGTAATCAAAGATATGGCACAACCAAATTTAAGCCTTTTAACATGTTTTTATTAATCTCATCTGTGCTTACAACTTTCTGTCGCGTTTTGATAGGTATACATTTTTTTCTTTCACTTATTTTCGATTTTACCGTTTGTGCATAGCATTGCCAACTTAATGAATAATATATTGGTTTCAATTGAGCTTAAGATATTTTATTTATTTATAAAAATTAATTATAAATATTTATTTATCAGAAGAAGTCAGAAGTTTTGTATAATTAATAAAATTTATTTATTAGCTATTCAAAAAACAAAAAAAAATTCCCTTGAAGAAGTCACCCAATATAATGACGAAATAGTAAGTATTTATAAATCATTAAAAAAAAATAAAAAAAGATTTTAAGCTCAACTTAAAGCAGTATACAAATCAACAAGATCAAAAAAACACCTAGAAGAATGTCATAATGAATAATTTGAAATAAAATATAAAAATGTATAACAGCTTCAAAGTATTGTATAAATTCTATTTTCAATGAATTCTTCATAATTTGAATTTATTTAAGATCTAAAGTAAACGAACTATTTTATTTTTAATAAAGTGAATTTATTCCAAGAATTAATAATTATGTTAGAATTTAAAAGTTGAATTAATGTATTAAATCTTTGAAGTTCTACTGTATAGCTATGAGTAACTTTATTTTTTCGAGGTGTGTTAAAATATATCCCACGCTGCGTAAAAGGCTAAGCAAAAGATGGAGCAGTTTTTAAGTTATGTTACCTACCACCGTAAAGGAAAATTATTTCAATTGAATTAATTTTAAGCCGAAAACTCGAAGATTTGTATTATTTTATTGTAATTTGTTCTTCTCTTTTGCCTCGGTATATATTTTTTCTTTGAAACATGTATTTTTGTTTAAATTTGATTAAAAACTAAATTGGGAACAAATTTGGGGATTGAATATTATTTTTGTGAGATTTTACCTTGCAAAATTGAGACATGAGCAAAAAATATTCTAGCAACACTGGTGTTATATAAACAGACACAAAAAAAATATATGTATATAGTTTTTACTGTGTAATTAATGGCCCAACTCTATGTAATAACTCACCAAAATCATTCTGGCAAAATAAAACAGCAAAAAAACGAAACATTATGACTGTATATTACGTATGTGTGCGTATGTAGTTAAAGTCATAAAAAAGAGGCATAACACCAATGTGTTAGTGTAACTGTTTGTGTGAGTGGCTGTGTTAAATAAATTTTTACGAAATATTATAGTACATACTTTTTATGTTTTTACATATACTATCGCAAACAGTGTCATATATACTTACAGTGAGTATAATATAAATTTGTTTATATTAATTTTATTTTTTCATTTTTCATACCCTACACTATACGGTAGTATTAACAAAAAAAATGGCGTGTGTTTGAAGTTAAATTTGAACCTACATAAGAGCGCACAACAACCCGACTTTAGAGTTTAAGTGTATGCCCTATTTTTGAACATAAGTGAATTGTGAAGAGTATCTTTACTTCCGAGTTCTCTTTTTTAAACGGAGTGAGGATTTTTTTTTTTGTCTAATTTAACTCTAAAAAGATTTGTAACCCTATCCCAGTATTAGTGTAGAATATCATATGTTCGGTTTAAGCTGATCCTTACTTTTTACTCCTGATTTTTCTTTTATAAATGTGAGCAAGTGTATGTGTTTATTTGCACTGTAGTAATTTTTACCAATAGTTGTTGTTGTTTATGGTTCATATGAAGCTGTAGTGTCATTTATATTTGTGAATAAATATGAATCATATACTAAAACAGATGTTGTCCATTTTTTATGTTCGGCTATATGAGGATTTTTTATTTTATTTTTTGTTTTTTGCTTCTTTAATCTATTAGCAAAATATTCCATTTAAAGAGAATATTTTCTATGTTGGTGCCATTTACACTTCAGTTAACATTAGATGCCAAAATAAATATTTGAAAAAAATCTTTTAAAATACTTTTAAAGCTCTACCATACATATGTGATAAGGGAGGTATTAGTTTGTTATTTCGTTTTTAACCTTTCGAAATATGGGTCTTACAAGGAAATCCCCCATGTCTTACACACCGATTAAGATGATAATCTATCCCAATAAAAATTGCTACTACCAGGTAATGGGAAGCAATATTTTAGCATTGAAGGTAAATGGTTACCGAATGCTTACGAATATAGAAATAAATACGTCATTACCAAGAAAGTACTGAAATTTGTCGTTATAAATAAATATATACTTTTAATGACTAAAATAAGATATATTAAATAATAGAAAAATAAGAACATTTACAAATTATAGCTTTAATTTATCGTATTAAAAATCGGGTAACAATAAATTGATTTTATATTATTTTTTACACTTATGTTATTATTCATTACTTAATTAGTTACAACATAACATTGCTTCAGCAACATATAATTAACGCCTTTAAAAAAGTAGAGTTACATATCAATATAAATATAACAATATAAATGTGACCTTCAAAATTTGCTAACTATAAGAAGACATTTGGTTGCAATATTTCTTACTTACACAGAAAAAATAATTGCCAAAAAAATTTCAATTAGTTTTTTTTATTTATTGTTAATTTTTAATTAAAAGATTAATCATACCAATTAAACTTTTAATTGATAATGAACTTGGTGTTACAATAAATACAATTGACGAATTCTAAATTGCAGAATTGCATCTCAAATCCCTAAACAAAAAAAAACGAAAAAATTAATTTAATCTTTTTAAATCATAAATTAAATTTTTAATGAAAAAGAACCGCATTAATTTTTTTTAATTAACAAAAACAACATAGTATATGTAATGTTTGTATGCATCGGAGTGAATCAGGGATGGAAAATATGTTTTCTGTTGTTGTACCAACCAGACAAACAAATTGTACTTTTTCGATCCTCACGGTACCAAAATTTTTCCCGCTTTTTTTTTTTAACAATTTTATCGTATTGATTCAAATTTGCTTAGACACTAAAAGACTTAAAAAATTTAAATTGACCGGGTGAAACAAAATTTATCGTTAATTTTATGTAGTCGTATAATTCCCACAAAACTTTGTAAAATTTTACTCTAATTTTTATGTCACCTTTTTTATGGTTAACCTTTTCAGGATTTGCTATTAAAAAATTTAAAGTCATTTAATAGCTTTTTAACAATAATACACTTTTTTTGTTTTGAGAGGTAATTTAAAATACGCTGTTCAATGTTGCCACTTCGGAAAATTTTAGTACAATGTGTATGGAAACGTTTGGTACATTTGATGTGACACCAATTTAGGGCCGGTTGCATTTAAAACTTACTTTATTTTTACTATAGAAGCTGAATAAATAAAAACATGTTTTTAATTTAAAGTTGCTTTAAAAAAAAGTCGACTTTATGTTATGTGGTTTTATCAAGTTATAAATTGAAAATTTAAAAAAATATCAAATTGTACTAAATGAGCCGCGGTAGTACCACGGTACCAACCAAGGTAAAAATGTACCAAAAAAAGTACAATTGTACCATGTTTTCCATCCCTGGAGTGAATACACATCGGTGTTGCCAGATAAGGGGATTTGGCTTAAGATTTAAAAATTTATTGATAAAAAAAATTTAATTTTGATAGATTTTTCAGATCGATAATCTAAAGATATTTTTTTTTTGCTAAATTAATGACGTATAATATAATTCATTTTATTTCATATTATTTATTTTAATTATCTATGAATAAATTATAATTACTTCATATCAATGATTCAATTTTGACTCGATTGAACAATTTGTTTTGTGATTCTGTCCGGGAACGATTTTTGGTAGTTTTTTTTTTTTTAATTTAATCAATTTAATTGATTTCATTCAATAGTCGAATCGAATTAAAAATTAAATCAAGGGATCATGTTTTAAAAGGGTCTATTTTAAAATTTAAATAGAGATATTTATAATTGGCACTTGGGCACCTAGAAAATGCATTCCATTCAGCTTGTGTCTAATAACTTTTTCTGTGTATAAAAATAAGAAAAATTTTTCATTTGAAAAAAAAAAAAAATTTCTCTGATCTTGACCAAACTAAAAATAAATTTTCATACATATAAGTATTAAAAACATCAACAATAAAATAAAAACTTCACTAAAAAAATTCTTAAAATTTGAATTATTTTATGATGCAACCTTATAATCTTCGAAAAATCATTTGAGAAAAAGAGGAAAATTTGTTTATTTTACAATTTGTTAAGGATTTTTGGGTATTTAAACTTTGTACAAAATTTTTTGGCAACACTGCGGATACGCAGTACTATAGTATTTTTTGTGTTGCTATTGGAACCTCAAAAGTACTATGGTACTCCTATAAACAATTTGGTACAAAGTATTTAGAAATTTTCATGCGTTGATAAATTACACACAAATAAATGTATAGTTTATAATAGAAATATTGGAAATTTGATTCACATTTTAATCGATTTGAGACTGGAATTTCAATGAAAAATTTTAATTGCTTTTATGCAGCAATTTCAATTAACAGTTTTATTAAAATTTAATTGATTATTGGTTAGAACTTTAATTAAGATTATAATTGATATAATTAAAGTTTTTATTGAAAATATTAAAGATTTTTGATAAAAAATTTAATTGATGTGATTCAAAAATAATTGAAAATTTCAATAAATTTTAGCAAAATATAAAAAAAAAAAAAAATTAATTGATATAACAAATTCTTGTGCTGCTCAAAATTCAAATAAATTTTTAATTGTATCAGCAAATATTTTAATTGAAATTCGATTTTAGTTTTTTTCTGTGTATAATAAAAAAAGTCACCACGAAGACTGTTTTCAAGTCAACGTGCTTTAAAAATAAAATAAATTTTAGATTTAGTTTGTAAATTTACTAAGTTTGAGCGTAAACAATTTCATTATAAAAGTAAATATACGTAAAAATCTAAACATTACATACACAGAAAAAGGTATCATAAAATTTAAAGTAATTAAAAATATTTGTTAAAATTCACATTCCATTTCAAAAAAAATTTTGTTTGAAATGTTTGTAAATTATTATTTTTCTTATAAAAATTGTTTGAAACTAAAAATTAATGTTACAAAAAAATAGCAAAATGTTTTTTGTATTTATAAATTCCATTGTTGGGGATTTCTTGAAAATATTTTTCTTTGAATTTACAAAAATGTTTATGGACAATGTTCAATATTACATACAGAATTTTGTAATTTTATTCTGTGTATACACAAAGAAAACTGACTCATTCTGACAACTGAATTTGATTCGGGTATGGTTATCACAATCAATATATTGGTTTATAAGTTCTAACCATCAATATGGTCGTTACCATCATTGTTATTATAAGAAATATTTTATTAGTTCATGGCTGTCACTTTTAATTTTATAACATGATAGGCTATAACCATACTGTTAAAAAAATTTTGACTTTGAAAAAAATATTATAGTTATAGAACTATAAAATACTGACAACATAAAATAAATAATTATAAATTAAATAAAACATGACTTTGACTGTCTTGGTTTCATATAAAAATATTTTATCAGTTCAGTCACCCATGTAAAAATAATAATATATGACAATTTTCACCTAGGAGGTTTTATTTTCGAAAATTTCACTGTAGCGGCAAATGAAAATACTTAGTATTCTATCCTGCTGGCTCTGTGGAATTTTTTAAATTTTTATTCTCTGTAATTTTCTAATAAAATTTTCATGTTTCTTTGCAATAGAACAATTTATAAAAAAAGAATATGAATTTATGCACTTAAATCCTACTAATACTATTCGTTTACAAAATAACAGATCAACAATACAGAAAAACGTCAATAAAATATTTTTATTAATTTATTTCCTGTAAAATAACGACCTTCTTGTGGAAAAAGTTCTCAGAATATTTATAAAAAGTCTGTAGAAAACCTAAGAGTAGTTTTGTACAAAAAGGTTTCTTATTCAAAAACCAGACTTTTAGAATTTTTTTGATAGAAACACTTTTAGATTCTATCGACTTTTTCCTTAAAGTAAAGTTCTCAGACAAACTGTTTTCTAAATAAAAAGTCATATTTTTAAAAAAAAAAATTGATTATAAGGCATTTCTTTGAATAAAAAAATTCTTAGATTCTCAGGATTTTTTATCATGAAAAACATTTAGATTCTGAGGACTTTTTCTAGTTGAAATATCCAGAGATTCTATGGATCTTTTTGAAAAGAAAAATTTTGCGACTATGAGGATTATCTAACAAAAAAATTTTAAAAATTTCCTTAGAATCCATGAATTTTTCTATAAGAGAAAGTCGATAGAATCTATGTTTTTTATTTAAGAATTCATTAGAATTTAATTTTTTTTAAATTAATTTAATTGCCTTTAGAAGTCCTTGGAATCAAAGTAGTTTTCTTGAAAAAGTCCTTAATATAAAATTTTTTCTTTAGGTAAAACATTTCATAAAAAAATATTCTTAAACTTAAATAACTTTTTCATATGTTTATTATCATAATATAATAACTGTATTCTTGTTGGCACAATTAGAATCCCAAAAATATATGATGATCTTCGAATATGATTGCCCCAACCATGTTTTTTCTGTGACGGGTTGTATTTAACTAAATAACGCTTATATATTGCTGTTGAATTTGTAAACATTTCTTCACATTTTAACTTAAATTTTTATAAATTACAATTTTGTTTTATTCTAAAATTTTTAAAATCTTACACTATGTAACGCCATCTATTCCCAAGTGCTTTGTACACATTCTATAACATCTTCTATTAAGTATCCATTCATTAAAAACTTAAAATTAAATGCCTTAATTAAATTTTATAAATTGACTTATACTTCCCTTAGGAATTGTTATTTGCTGTTTAACATTATAATGACCATGTCTAATAGTGAAATAAAGAAAATAAACTTGATAAATGTATTGTCTGTATAAAAAGGGTGTAACAGGCAAATGCCCTCAAATGGTCATAACTTTGACTGTATTTGTATTTTCGTAAATGTAATTTTATTGTTATTATTGCTGTTATTGTTTAGTATTCTTTACTTAGCAATAATGCTTTTGTAATGGAAATTAAATATCAAAAACAAAATATTCAATTCAGCATATTGTTGATTTTTACACCATTTATAATATAAATTGATGTAAATCAAGAAAATAAATATTGAGGGTTAGAAACTAAAATAAATGTCGTGCGAAAAAATTTATTGATATTAAGAAAAAATTTGATATATACAAATATATATACAAATTTGTTTGATGTGATTTTCAACTAAAATAGTGTTAACAATTGACAATACTATTTAAATATTAACAAGATTATTTATTATTTTTTAATATCTCATGTTAAAATTGTAATATATAGAATCATACATGGTCTTTTATATGCTCATATATGGGCATTCATGATTATATACGACCATGCATATTTTGATATATGACCATATAACTTCGGATCCAATATTTAAGGGTGTTTGATAATATAATATATGTTCATATATACCCACATATAAACATATACAGTTATATGCCTTAAAATTTGGGATCCTTAGGCATATGAAAACATAATGTAAAGACATTTATTGAACCATGCATTTACATGTATGTTCATAAACCATCCCCAGTATGGTCATATATATTTCGATTTCTATATGGGATGTATCAATTATTATTTTTTCAGTTTTACAAAATTATTATTTTTTTCTCAACATCAGTTTTCATTTCTAAACATCAAGTTGTTTATTTTCAAATCATATGTTTACTTCCTTATAGAAAATTAAATTTTCGAAATATGAATCTCGATTTCTGAATATTCATTTTATTTTTTCTATATTAATTTTTATTTTTATTTGCAATATCAATGTTAATTTATCTTTATACATTTTTCTAAATCAAAATTGGAAATGATGTAGTGATGAAAGCTTAATAATGTGTAGTTACACGATAAAACAGCGAAACATATTTCTTAATAAACTTTAATGTGCTGAAGCTAAATCTGGCAAGAAAAAAATTTACAATGAACCATTTTAGATAAAACAAAGTTTCCATATATGTATGTACGTGGTTGATACCCCCAACTTTATAATTTTTTTGCTTAATTTTTTAAATCTGGACTTTAAAAATGTAAAATTCTTGAGTGAAATAAATTTTATTTGGCACAATATTTAATTATATCCGTTTCCAATCAAAGAAAAAACATAGCTTTAACATGATCACTGCTACTATATTATAATTGCCGCAATCGGGTCACACTCAAGTTATTGGTTTATAAATAGTTTCTTGATGGTCGCTACCATCATTATTATAGTAAATATTTTATTATTTCATGATTGCCACATTCTAGCTTATAACATTGTTGGATGGACCATACTGTGGTCACAAAAATTCTGACTATGAAAAAAATATTATAATTATGGAACTATAAAATGCTGACGCCAATCAATGAGTAATTATAAACCAAATAAAACATGTCTTTGACTGTCTTGCTTCAATAAAAAAGGAAATTGTTTTAGTTCAGTCACCCATGTAAAAATTATAATATATTATATTATAATTTTTACCTGCGGAATTTTGTTTTCGAAAATTCCTTACGCATATAACATTATAATTTACACTAATCAATTCAATTTCGAAAAAAGTCATTGTCAAAAAGATTCTATAAGAAGCTTTTTTGTTTAATTATTATTTTCAACTATATTATTCTTTAAAATCGAGTTCAAGATCCTTTTTATAAAAAATAATAATAATGATTATTTATTATTTCTTTCTTTCCAATATTTCGTCACCACATTGGGTGACTTCTTCAGGGAAATTATATAATTTTTTTACACAACGCATTAACTATAAAACAGATATAGCGAATATAGCCCAAAATTATAGACATTTAGTGAATAAGAACTGAGCTAATTATTTTAATTTTAAATAATATATGAAATTCAAAATAGTTTTTTGTTCTGTTGTTATATTTTCATTTTAAATATTTATAAAAACATTTTTGTTTCCTTATCTTTTTTAAACTTAAAATATTTTTGTTTCGTATGATATTTATATTTTTCATATTGTCAAAAACTATTTTTATAATTTCCCGCCTTTTTTAAAAATTTTATATATATATGTTTTTTATTGTTGAAAAAAAAAAATTATATAATTTCCCTGAAGAAGTCACCCAATGTGGTGACGAAATATTGGAAAGAAAGAAATAATAAATAATCATTATTATTATTTTTTATAAAAAGGATCTTGAACTCGATTTTAAAGAATAATATAGTATAATATTGAAGATCGAATAAATCGAAAATGTCCTGAGAATCTAAGAATTTTTCCATTGAAAGAGTCCATATAATCTATGTTTTTTATTTTATTTTCTTCAAGTATTTGTCTTTAAAAAGTCAATAGATTAAATAGATAGAAGTTTTCCTAAAAAAGATATGTTCTTAAATTGCCACATTATGGTTATATTATGGTTATTTTATTGTCATAGTAAATTAAAAATAAGTTTTTGAGGATGTGAAAACAAATTTTGTTGTTGGAAAAAATATTTTGAGGTGAAAAAAATTTTTTGAGGTGAAACATTTTTTGAGGTAAAATTATTTGAGGTGAATATAAAATATTATTCAATTCTAAGGGACTGGTTAAAAATCAAGAGAAAATATTTTACTTGCCAGTCGCTACGATGAAATTGTTAGAGGTACCTTCACATTTTCACACATAACTATTAAACCGCTGGACCGATTTTCCTGATTTTCAATGCTAAACTGCTCGTGAGTATGTACATTAATCAAAGTAAAAATGAGCACCTCTACTTGCCCATTCGCGCCGTGATTGCCATTTTTACAGACAGACAAACAAACGGATATCGCTTTATCGGCTTGAAACCTTATAAGAATCATCAATATATATACTTTATGGGATCTTAAGTCTATATTTCGACATGTTACAGACGAAACGATAAACTGATGTACATCCTCTTCATATATGGTGGATGGCATAAAAATGGCAGATAAATTTTCCAAAAATATATGGTATAAAATCTAGTTTAAACAAGTAAGAGCGGCTAAATTCGGCTATGCCGAATCTTATATACCCTTCACCATGGTTGGGAAAAAAGTGAAGTTTATATATGGACTTATATGGAATGGACAGATTTATATATGGACGCCTTTAAGAGTAAATTAACCATTTAGTTTGGTGATAAAACTTGGACTCGGGAAGATTTATGGTTCCAGAAAATAGGTATTAAAAAAAAAATATGTTTTGGGCATAACTTTTTTGTATCTGAACCGATATTTCCGAGTTTTTTTTAGCAAATATGTTATACTAAAGAATTTAGTTCTTTTGCTATATAAGACGTATCCATAGGTCATATTACAGCTCTAAAATAATATATGTGAATTAAAATAATATATTAGAAATAAAATAATATATGAGAAATAAAATGGTTTAAAAATCTGCTAATAAATTCTTTTGAATCGGAGCAAAAAATAGAAATAAAACCGTTTGTATTTTGTTTGTATCAGAGGGTTTTTATAAAAATATTGATGTTTTTAGCCTATTTATGGATTATTTAATTATTAATTTAAAATTTTATTAAATGTTAAAAAAACAAAAAAAAAGTCTTAAGAAAATATAAAAAATTGTACAAAAAAAAAAAAAAGTTGAATAGACGAGGAATCGAACCCGCGCCTAAGAGAAAAAAAGTATTTGTGACATAGCGTCTAGACAACTGAGCTATTGAAGCGCACACAAAATCATCGTTAATAGAGGTACATATATAAAAAGTTTTCGTTCATTAGACATTTGTTTGGTTTTTATTTAAATGAAAAATCTTTGTATGTGTTTGTTGTTTGTGTATAAAAGGTGAAGAGGTGAAAGAAAGAATTTCAACAAATCGTTAAAAGAAATCGCAAAAACGTTAGATTTAGCTCGAAATTGGCATTTGGGATTTTATTTGGTTTTTTTATAAAAAAATATTTTTAATTTCTTTAGCTTAATTTTAAAAATTTTAAGGAAAATAGTTTATACATTTTTTTTATAAATTATTATAAGTTATGACCTAAAATTGTTGCACTCAAAGGGAAATTATGTATAAAATTTTCTGTTTATAAATTCTGTTTACAAATTCTTTTAAATCAGAACAAAAAATAGAAAAAAACCGTTTGTATTTTGTTTGTATCAGAGGGTTTTTAAAAAAATTTTGATGTTTTTAGCCTATTTATGGATTATTTAATTATTAATTTAAAATTTAATTTAAATTAATTATTTAATGTTAAAAAAACAAAAAAAAAAGTCTTAAGAAAATATAAAAAATTGTACAAAAAAAAAAAGTTGAATAGACGGGGAATCGAACCCGCGCCTAAGAGAAAAAAAGTATTTGTGACATAGCGTCTAGACAACTGAGCTATTGAAGTTCACACAAAATCATGGTTAATAGAGGTTTACGCGAATAAGCCGACGACGACTCAAGCCTTAAAAGAGGAAATTGGACGCTGCATTAATGAAATACCGCAGCATTCATGCAAAACGGTCATTGAAAATTTCATTAAAAGATCGCGTGCATGCCAGCAAAGTCGTGGCGGCCATTTGCACGATATATTGTTCCATACATAACCTCATTCTGTATACTTTACGATATTATAAAGTTTCACGATTTTTTTTAAATATCTGTGTTTTATTTAAAATTTAAAAATTGCGTTCTTCTTGGGACACCCTTTATATAAAAAGTTTTCGTTCATTAGAAATTTGTTTGGTTTTTATTTAAATGACAAATCTTTGTATGTGTTTGTTGTTTGTGTATAAAAGGTGGAGGTGAAAGAAAAGAATTTCAACAAATGGATGTGTTTGTTATCTGTAAAATTCTATAGACATATTAAACAAAGGGATTGTACGGAAAAAATTAGAGGTAGTCCTGGTTTTTGGCCAATATCTCAGCCATTTATTAACCGATCTGTCTGATTTTCAATAGCAAACAGAAATGGATCACATGTAACAGAAATATATAACAATCAAGTCTTCATCATGTCTGGGATATTCGGAAAACCTATTTCAACACACTTCCACCTGTGGTGAAGGGTATAAAAAGATATAAAAAAAATTCTTTGTAGAAAAATTTTAAATTAAAATAAAAAAAAAATATATTAAAATAAAAACTGCTCTCAGTTTTGAAAATAAAATTAATAATTTTTTTTTTGATAATTTTGCTAAAATTACTATGAAAATTAGTAAAAAAATTGTTATTTGTAAATTGAGAATAGGAAGAATTTTTTGCTAAAATAAATGACTGTACTAAAAATTTGTACAAAAACTATAAAGTGGAATACTAAAAGTTTTAATAGTTATCCTACTAACATTTTCATTTTCGTGTAACTTTTAAAAAGAAATATTTTCTAGATTAAACAAGATACGAAAACTATTTAAGGTCTGTATACAGATATGACTTCTTAAGTGTAAATAACAAAAAAAAACGTTAAAAACTGCTTTCAAGGTTTTTTAATTTTAGTTTTTAGAAAAATGCTCTTTGGCATTTTTTCTTTGCTATAATTTGTATTATCTTAAATGGCAATTTTTGTTTTCTGCTTATCCTTTTTGTGATATAAAAATCATATTATATTCTCCTATTTAAAATGTCCAGAAGATAGGCAGTCTACCAATTATAGACAATTTTTATATCAAGTATCTTAAAATTGTTTGTTAAACTGTTGTATATTAACAACAGTTAACAACATATCTTTTTATATAACACAATAAAATATTATATTTCTTTTTATCTTTACAGAAAAATATGATACATAAAGTAAACGAACAGAACAGCAAGTAGTAACATTGAAAAAAGAAAAATGTGAAAAAGAAAACCTTAAAACTACAGAAAATAAGTGTCAAAAAGCTGTCAGCAATCAACACCAACAAACAATGCAAAACTTAAATTTTTTTTTTTGTGTGAAATGGATGGAAAAAAACACAACTCAAATTAAAATAATATCAGAGAATGTCTGAAATGAAAGGACACAACGTGCCATAATATCAAATGTAAATTGAGACCAATTAAACCAAATAGTGAAGGAACAAAAAAAAAATTAAATAAAATAAAAAGTGAAAAACATATAAGAACACGTGAGATAAAGATCATACCTATTGTATAAATAATTGAAAATATTGTATGACATAAATACACAGCATAACAGGAAGCGGAAATGTTGAAATATTTCAATTTAAATAAATAAATTCCATAGATTGCTTGGGGTTTTTTTCATATGAAATAGAAACTTGATAATTTTTAAATATTTTTGTTTAATTAAACATTGTTGTGGAAAACTTAATATTGGATTGTATTGTTATTTTGTAGTTATTTCATATTAAAAAAAAATTATATTTTAAAACTGATGACTTATAAAGTTATGATTTTAATTATAATAAAATATCATATTTATCAAACACCCACACAACCACCGTCCTTTAATAACAACTGAAAAATTTAAACATTAATAAACAACATAATTCTAAAGAAAAGTTAAAACAACGTGGACAACAATTTATCGTAAATATTTTACAAGATATATGGATAAATTTTATTCTCTTTTTTAAAAAGAAAAAAATAAAAGAAAAAAAAAACACAACAACCCGTCAAACATAACGATACTTTTCCGTATAAATATTTTTTTGTCTTAACTACAATATAACATTGATGTCATATCTTCAGTAGTTTAACGTTTAAAGCAACGGATAACCTGATTCTTTACTCAACTTTAACTACTACTCCAACTGGTGTCATTAAAATAAAAATAAAATACCACTACCACCAACTCAACTCAACTACAACTATCTTCATTCGACATCTGCCTGCAACTATTATAGAAATAAGAAAACGTATAAAAAAGTAACATCCTGTATATTGTGCGCATTGCCATCATCATTATCAGCAGCAGCATCATCATGACACATTGGCTGTTAAATTTATTGACGCTACTCATGTATGCGGGTAAGTAAAGTTTTCCATTTAATTTTATTAATTTTAAATAATCGACTTCGTTTTAAGGAAATAAAAAGAAGTTTAAAAGTGAAACAAAAATTATCCAGTTGGAAACAAATTTTAATAATTTAAGATATTCTCGTAAGATTTAACAAAGTCTCTTTAGGACAAAATCTCCCTACCAATGCACTGTAAGGTATTTTTTAAAATATTTTTGAAATAAATCAGCCATTACACACAAACCAATCGAGAGCTTAAATATTACATTACAAAGTAGTGCATGGCGGGTTTGCCATGCATTTTTAACTCATAATAATACGTGCATAAAACAACAAAATAATTGTAAAAACAACAAAAGCTTTAGTATTTTTTATTTTTTATTCTACCCTAACCGAGCACTAGCAATAAAGGCCATTGGCTCGTTGTAGCGAAAACAGACCAGAGCTTCTGGTGGGAATCGAACCCACTATCCTACCGGGGCGCTCAAAAGCTTTAGTAAAATAAACTTTTTATTTAGTTATTTTACAAAGAATTTTGCTATATTAATAATTTGTTGTATTGTTATGTATGTATTATTATAAGTGCATTAAAAATTTAATTTAGAGCTTAATTTTTGACGAAGAACCGTACAGCCGCATCGGGAACAGAGTAAACTTGGCGCCAAAGTATGGCATCTGGCCAATTTTCCATCTATGAACCAATTTTAGAAATTGTTACATTTTGGTTATCATATACTTAAGGCCTCCAAGAAACATGTTTACTCATGTGTATTATCTATTCAATTGCATAATTATTCGCATTTCAAAACATTTAAATTTTATATTTTTGTAATAACCTGTACTGCTCCAACTGGCAAAATAGCAAAGCTAAATCAAGCTAAATTATTTTGAAAAATATTGCTTATATTAACAACTTGTAGCATGAGTTATTTGCGTTATTACCCTGCGGGAAAAAACGGGTCAGTTGGGAATTGGAGCCTGTCCCGGAATAAGTGAAAACTGAACTAGTTCCGAAAAAACATATCACAGTTCCTAAAGTACCTATCACGCGACCAGTTTAAAATTCACAACATGTTCTTTTAGACTAGTCCTGTGACATGTCACAGAGGGAAATTGACCCTCTCCTAGGACAAATCCATGTTAAAGTGATCGGTCCCGTGACCGGTCCCTATCACAATGAACCTGGGATAGGTCCTTTTCCCGCACGATACCGACAGGAATATTCTCTTTTGTAAAGAAAATTTTAATGTAATATCTCGTTCAGGATAAAGATTGCACGCTTTTATATTTAAAAAAAAAAGTTCAGTGTTTTTGTGGTCAAAAACAGAAGATTATGTAGTTTACTGTTTGCAGTTTAATAAAAAATAAAAATAAAGGAACATACATTTATTTTTCAAAGAAATATTTATTTTAACTTTTTTTGTACATTTGTTCAAAATGATTTACTGTCATTTAACGATTATTTCAGCTTAATTTTTTTTTTAGAAATTTCAAAAAATTATGTTAATTTTTAAGCCATCTTCCTTACATACAAATCTAAAATGCAAAACTAATGCTAATCCTCCAAAACCGACCTATCGCAGTACATGTTACGTGACTGGTGCATTGGGTGATTGTCTGGTGCTTTGATCGGTTCTTTTATATAAAAGGAACCGGTCACTTTAACATGGGGTTGTCATAGAAGGGGTGGATTCGGCTTTGTGACAGGTACAAAAAACTGATGCAGGAGAACCTATTTGAGGACTAACACAAAAGAACTCATTGTAATACTATCGTTAAAAACCAGACTAAACATAGATTTTCATTCATGCGTCATGGTACAGGTCATAATCTTGCTTGTTCCTGAAATTTAACTGGATCTTTTTTCCCTAAAAGAGTGTAAATAAAGCTTAGAGAAATTTTCTGCATTTTAGTCTCAGAAATATTGTCAAAAAAGCAAAGGGAAAAATTATACTGCGGTGATCTCTGTTAGAAATTTTTTAAATCTATAGCTTAGAAGAAATTAGTTTTAAGGAATTTGCTCCAATTACGATAAAATTTGTGTTCAATAAAAAAGCTTCTAAATATTTTAGCAGGCCCATCTTACTTTAACCTTCTGGAAAACCATACAAAGTGAATATATTTTATAAAATTTTGAAAAAAAAAAAAATTTAAAACCATGTTCATGAAATTTTTCGGTATTTCCTGACGCATCAATTTAGCACAGAAAATGCATCAACTGATTAAAAACTATATTTTTTAAACGACATATTTAAAAAGTGACGTTAGTTACCCTAGTGTGTGGTTTTCCACACATGTGCAATTTTTATGTATTTTGGACTAGGAATTGTATTTTTTGTCATTAAATGTCCATGCATTTTGATATACTGTCAAACTACTTACGTATATAAAAAACCATTTTTATGGCGATCGACTTCGAATGCTTGCGAATTTATGACTCATTGCTCCAAAGATATAAAGAAGTAAGTTAGTGTGTTGTTTACTTGAGTGTGAAAGAAGTTTGTTTAAAATTTATAAAGTAATTCATTTTTAGTTGATTAAGTCAACATGGCTAGACCAAAATATTTTACCAATGAAGAACTTGAAGCTATTGTAAATGTTATTGATGATGAAGATTTTTCAGATAGTGATGAAAATTACTTGCCAGAAGAAAATGATAAATCGGTAGAAAGTGAAACTGAATTTAATGCGACGAATCAAAATAAAGATGTCGATGGAATAGGAGTCTCATCCGTAGAGAGAACCATGATTCATTTTTTTCTCTCAAAATCGGTATAGTATAGACCCCAACTAGTTCACGATCATGCTGGAACTATTGGCTGATTATTTTAACCAATTACCTTATTCAAACAATTATTTGGTTTTCGTGGAATATGCAAGTTTCGACAAAAAATCCACGACATTAGCTTGCTGTGAAACTTGTTACGTTTGAAAAATCAAACTATATTTGGGTACGCAAGCTGCTAGTACAGCTGAAAAAAAAGCAACGTAAACGTGTAGATGTTGATTTATTTCGTGGACTAAAGGGTCATAACATTACTACGGCAAACATTTTCACATCTTACGAACTTGATCAAAAATTGTTGTTCAAAGGGCAAAGGGTCGGTACTATGTGTATATATTTGTATACATAAAAGTTCCGTTGTTCTAATCAACACAACCCTTGTATCATCGGCAGAAAAGACAAAGCACAAAGCATGTTTCAAAAGATGTAAAATCACATGCATTGTATTCTGATTTCATTGATCACAATTTTATTACAGTACAGTACTAAAAAAAGACGAATCAATGGCCCTTAACGCTTTTTGTCATATGAGCGATATCTCAGCGCTCATCGCGTTGATTTTTACTTGAGCTTGGAATATCTCTTGCAAAACCATACATGGAAATGAGAAAATGCGTGCTACGAACCGAAGCATCGGCGTCTTTGCTTTCTGGCATTAGCAACAGTTCACTAAATTAATTAGAGGGGGAGCTTAATAGATCAATAGGCCAGTCCACATCTTCACTGTTTCGTCAGTTTTCAGAATCTCGAGAGAGCTCATAACGATCATATGACATTCCTTTAAAAAGATCCAAAAGTGTTCCTCCGAATATCGAAGGAAAAGCTAGATGGCATATTTGCTATAGCGAGAAGTCAAAACAATGAACTACCGAAATGTTTCTGTAAAATGTGTTGTCGATAAAAAAAAAATATTAAAATAGATATGTTATTGAAGGTAAATCGTGATTTTGAATACATGACATACCGTATGTGTCGTCAGCCACACACGAGGGTAAACAACGTAATTTTTTTTGAGGGTGAGATGAAGGTATTACCAAGCATTGCTTGGTAATACCTTAAGAGTTCAACTTAACAAGGAAAACCAAACCTACGGTATTTTCTAACTTAAGTTTTTCCCGTATAACTAAAAATTACCTGCCTTGACAATTTTTCACAACAACTTACAACAGTTCAAAACAATCTTGTATAACACATTATCTGGAAATTACAATTTTCCCTGATAACCACAGACTGTACTCCAAAAATAAATCAATTATCTTTCTCTTAAATATTTTTTGTTTAATTTATTAACTATAACTTCAATTCAGTAAAACTTATTTTCTAATTACTTTGATTCCTATTTACAAACTATGTTTTCTTATATTAAGAAGATCCATTAACTAAAACAATATATTTTTTTTTTTAAATCATAATATCTTTCATAATATTAAAAAGACATAAATGTCGTATTTGTATCCACAACAGCAAAAAGAAAAACTAAATATAACTATTTATTAGCATTATTATTATTACTTTAAAGGACAACAACTAAAAGAATGTCAGCAACAAAAATAACTACTTTTTAAAACAAATATTAATAATGAAGAAAATGACATACATTAGTTTTTGATTGTCTACAATTTGTTTAAGTCTTATTCATTATTCGTCATCAACTAAGTGAAGAGACACAAATAAGAAACAAAGATAGACAAATAAATGGACAAATATTTATGTACATAGACAATCGTAAACAACATTACAAAGCAAGTAAATATAAATTCTTTAAATGTTATACTGGTGCAGTACATAGTAAGTTAAAGGATGTAAACAATTTTTTTTTTAAGAAGTTGTGTCAAAAGTGACCGTATTATTTTTTTTTTTCATTGATATACAAATACTCATTATTACGTTTTTCAAAAATTTTAATGAAATTTTGGATAAATGTTAAACTATTTTTGGATAATTTAAAAACTTGTTGTACCACATCAAATTTTTAAATTATCCACCTATAGTTTTTAAACACACAGAAAAAAATATTTTCAAGCATAAACAAAATTAATTTAAATAGAAACATTTTTGAAATCAAACCTATGTTTGTTTTTTTTATTTTAAATATGTATCTATTAATTTTAAATTAAAAATTTTGACATTGATTTAAATACGAAAAAGTTTATTTTAACTAGAATCATATTTAGTTCAATAAGATTCATACTTAGTTTAAACAAATATTCATATAAATAAAGGGTGTCCCAAGAAGAACGCAATCTTTTAATCTGGCAGCATTCGAAGTGTCATTGTTTGACATTTGAACAATTGTTATTGTTTGCTAGTAGAAGGTACGAGGTTAGTAAAAATGGAGCGCTACACGAATGAACAACGCATTCTCATTGTAAAATTGTTTTACCAAAATGGTGAAAGTTTTGCGGCTACAGTTCGCAAATTACGATCAATTTGGGGTCACAATAATGCTCCAAAAGAGTCAACTGTAAAGAGATTAATGGATAAATTTGCCGAAACTGGGTCTGTTAGTGATGTAAAGACAACAACGCGCCATCGACCAGGTCGATCGACCGAAAATGTCGCAGCTGTACGTGATGATGTCGCTCAAACTCCATCCACCTCAATTCGACACCGAGCTCAGCAAATTGGTGTCTCCAAATCCACTTTGCAGCGAATTTTGACGAAAGATTTGCATCTTCATGCATACAAAGTTCAATTGACTCAGGAACTGAAGCCAGCTGACCATGGACAGCGAAGGGAGTTCGTTAATTGGGTATTGGAGAGACAACATGAAAATGCTGATTTTGCCGATAATATCATCTTGATGGCTTCGTCAATAGGCAGAATTGTCACATTTGGGGTGAGGAAAATCCTCGAGTGATTCACGAGAAGCAAATGCATCCTCAACGTGTCACTGTGTGGTGTGGTTTTTGGGCTGGAAGAATCATTGGACCTTTTTTTTATGAAAATGAGGCAGGTCAAGCGCAAACAGTAAATGGTGTTCGGTATCGTGAAATGATAACCAGTTTTTTTTTTGCCTAGAATTGAAGAAATGAATGTGGAGGGCATGTGGTTCCAACAAGACGGCGCCACATGTCATACAGCCAGAGAAACAATTCAATTGCTGCATCAGTCATTTCCCGGTCGTGTTATTTCGCGTTTTGGAGATCAGAATTGGCCGCCTAGATCGTGCGATTTAACACCATTAGATTTTTTTCTTTGGGGTTTTTTGAAGTCGATGGTTTAACGCGAATAAGCCGACGACGACTCAAGCCTTAAAAGAGGAAATTGGACGCTGCATTAATGAAATACCGCAGCATTCATGCAAAACGGTCATTGAAAATTTCATTAAAAGATCGCGTGCATGCCAGCAAAGCCGCAGTGGCCATCTGCACGATATATTGTTCCATACATAACCTCATTCTGTCTACTTTACGATATAATAAAGTTTCACGATTTTTTTTTTAATATCTGTGTTTTATTTAAAATTTAAAAATTGCGTTCTTCTTGGGACACCCTTTATAAGATATTCATTTAAATATGATCCCTACGGAAAATGGACCAGTCACAGAGTAAGTCACGTGACTGGAACTTTGTGGCAGAAACCGGTCCTCGCATTGGTTCTCTTATATGAAAGAAACCGGTAACTTTAACATGAGCTTGTCATAGGAGGTGGCAATTTCTACCTTTTAAGCTACTTGCGACATATCGCTGACCTTGGGTAGGGTACCATATCACTGCATTGGTGTAAGTGAATGCGCAACAGAACAGGTTCGAATTATCTTACACATAACTAGTCTCATGACTGGTTCAAATGTACATACCACAGGACTGAGGACAAGTAATTAATAAAAATCTTGTTACATATCAATCACAATGTGTTATGTTGCAGAACTTGTAGGGAATCAATAGTTTCGTGACATATCACATGACTTTTGCAAGTGTCACATGTCATAGAGCAAACGAAAATTAGTTAGCATGTAACCTGTCAAAATTTCTTCCGCGTGTTTCATATTAAGAATTTGTTTCTGAACGATTCCATAAGGTTCAGTCACTGAATTTACCTGCAATGTTTATTACAAAAATTCTTACAATTTTTTCATTGTGCGAATAAAAATTGCAGATGCAAATTAAATTTACTCCTAATAAATCAATGTTTTTATAAAAATGGAGTACTTTAAACAAATTAAAAATTAATATTTCGCAAATCAAAAACGTTAGATCTTCTCGAATTAGTGCGAATTCAAAAAGATCGTTGTGGGTTTATGTTCAAAAATATTTATTTTTTGATTTCAACAATTTTGTCCAATAGAAGTTCTCGAAATTTTAGTTGTTCTCATCCTGCAGAAAATTTATTTGATTCAGAAAATTTATTTGATTTTCAAGCCAGTAACAGGTTTTCTACGGCTAAAAACGTATTAATCGATGAATCTATTTTAACAAATCATTCCAACAAAAATTGGTGTAATTGATATATATTTCACGAATTAATATATACAACAAATTATTTTATCGAAACAAAAGTAATTGAATATAAATTAAATTAAATCATATCCCACTTTATTCAATAAACAGCCACTTTCAAGTATATACCCGTGTAAATGAAACAGTGTCCATAATGTAGTTAAGTGAAAAATATTTTGTATATATTTTAGGGATAACATCCCCCTAAATGTGTCTTAAGAAACCCATAAGTGTTGTGATACCTATTAGCCAGTCGTGGGCAGCTCGATTTGCCTGTCGTTGACACTTCATAATGCACATTGAATTCATTTTGAATTAATGCAGTTATATGTCACTAACTAAACAGTTGCGTTATCACTTCTTTTTCAACTACATTAGTGTTATGTCATCATTTATGCAGTCACAAGGTCGGTTCTGTTTTAATCAGTTCAGTATTATGTCGGCTTTGTAACAGTCGCGGGATTGGGGTTTTCGCCACCGATTGACATTCTTTTATACACTGCAAAATTTGTTGAACCAGTTCCGTGTTCTGTCATTATTTCAACTATAACAGTTCTAATTTCTTAAGTCCACATTGGTGTTATGTTCATTTCTCTTAAGTTACATGATATATCCAGAAAGAACCAGTCAATGTTCTGCCACAATTTTAATATTTGGGACACTGGTTATTTTTCAGCAATTACCACTTTTTCAGACACTGAATTATATTTACACCAGCTTTGTAACATGTCCCTCATTTATCTTACACAGATTTATCACCTTGGATCAATCGACCCTTCATTTCCCGTAGGGATATAATAATTGAATTGATTAACTATGATATTTTCTCTCTGTTCTACAATATATCCAAATTGTATCAAAGTCGGAAAGTATCAGTTCTCCTGAAACAAAGTTTGAGTTAAGCGGCATTTCATTTCAAGCGGCATGAGCCTGGTAGTGCTTTTTGGCAAATAGAAAAGTTTGCTCTTTTTGAAGTGTAAAAAGTTCTTAAATTTTTTTTAAATATTTAAAGAAGAAAAAATTTTAACCAAAAAGTTCCTAAAAAGAAGTTTTTCCTACGAGAGCCTGTTAATAAAAATGATCACAGTATCTGCAGATTTGTTTAAATTATCCAATAAATTTACTCAGAAATTATGATTTTTAATAAAATTTACCTATGAAAAATTAAAATTTTTTAATAAAAAAGTTATTGTGAAAAATCGAAGCTTAATAATTTTTTCACAAAAATCGTATAAAAACTAAAATTTTGCAATTTTTTAAGCGTTCCACCCTGACTTAGCCCCTTATAAAGAAATTAAGATCATATCACTATATATAAATCCGATAAGCTAGGAAAAAATAGCGAATATATTTTGAAATTCTTCCACTTGAAATTTTTTGGGATTTTGATATTTTTCTAACTAATTCTTGAATATTTTTAATTATGTAGATTAAAATTTCCCTTAAAAAAACCTGAGAAAAATTATTATGTATTTGTTTTTTTTTGGAATTCTAAGGTTTTTTAGTAAGAAAAAATTCAAAACCAGTTTTAAAAAAAGGCAACGCTGAAAATTCACATTTTCTGGCCCCATAACCTTGCATTTAACTTGGACCCAAGCATGACATTTTACATTTCATTCTGTAAAAACAACATTCGTTTACTCCTTTAAGTTAATAGAACACTCACTACATTATGTAGTTTACTGTTTTTAGTTTATTAGAAAAGTTTTCCGTTCCATTTAAAAATAAATGAACATATATTTATTTTTTAAAGAAATACTTATTTTATCTTTTGTATACTCACAATATATTTTCCGTTACCGACTGTAGTTTATTTAAAAAGTCATACGTAGAATTTGTTTTTAAATGAAGAATCAATTGAAATTCATAGAAATATATTTTTTAACTATTTGAATCAGTCATTCAAAAAAATTTACAGACATTCAGTTGGAGTGGATATTTTCTGTTGAATGTAAAATTTTATGTTTTCTGTTTCTAAAAAAATTGATATAATTCGTTTTTGTTTTTTTACCAAAATAGTTTGTTTATATACAAAATTATTTCAATAAAAATTACAAAAAATTATTCAAATATACATACAGGTTGGTTGAAAATTTTCGAAAGCTCACTAAGAGATGGCACTGCTAGCTCCAAACTTTTTTTTCCCCAAGTTGGTATAACTGTCCTGAGAACACATGCAAAGTTGCGAGTCATTCTGTCAATTATTTCTTTGTTTACAAGCCATTTGAAGTTGACGTGTCATTGATTTTTTTTAATATGAAATAAATTGAATATCGTGCAGTCATTAGATTCTTTGTTTTGAAGGGTTTAAAAGCAAAGGAAATTTATGAACAATTGTTAGAAGTATATAAGGAGTCCTCACATTCAAAACACACCGTTGAATTTTGGGCTGGTGAATTTAAACGTGGACGACCAAAAACTGCAACCACAGCAGAAATCGTTGCGCAGGTACATAATATGGTTAGTGAAGATCCAAGTTTGACTAAGTGTGAAATCGCTAATGCCATAGGCATCTCAGACGAACGAGTAATCCATATTTTACATGAAGAATTACGTATGAAAAAACTGTTTGAAAAGTTAGTGCCGCACACATTAACAATTCAACAAAAACTGGATCGAAAACAAATTTCTCAGCGTAATTTGGAGCGTTTTAAGCCGAATAAAACCGACTTCTTGCGTCGTTTTATAACTATGGATGAGATTTGGATCTACCACCATGATCCTAAAATGAAACAAGAACATTTACAGTGGACTGAAGCTGGTTGTTCAGCTCCAAAGCAGGTGAAGTCACAACGATCAGCAAAGAAGGTTATGGCATCAGTTTTTTGGGATGCAAAAGGAATTTGGTTGATTGATTATCTTCAGAAAGGTAAAACAATCAACTCTGAATATTATTGCAGCCTTTTGGGTCAGCTGGATAAAAAAATTCGTGAGAAAAGACCTGGTTTAAAGAAGAAAAAAATCATTTTTCATCAAGACAATGCACCTGCTCACAAAAGTGTTTTGACGATGGCTAAATTCAAAGAACTAAAGTACGAATTGCTTGAACATCCACCGTATTCACCAGATTTGGCTCCCAGTGACTACTATCTCTTCAGAAATCTCAAACAATTCCTTCGTGGAAAGCATTTTTCGTCGAATGAAGAGGCCATAGCAGCCGTAGACGGTTATTTTGCAGAGCTTCCGGAAAACCATTATAAAGATGGGATAAAATTATTGAAAGATCATTGGAACAAGTGTATTCAGCTTCGAGGAGATTATATTGAATAAAAAAATATATTTCGTAACAAAAACAGTATTCATTCATTTCAACCAACCTGTACACACTAAGCCAATAAAAATATATACTTATGTGTGTGTTGTGTTTTGTAATTACATACAAATAAAAACCTTTCAATTTGACAAACAAACCACATAATTATTTTGTTCTAACTTTTTGTCAGTAAAAAATCTATGGTTATTTTAACCGAATTTCTATTGTTTATACTACTTTTGTCGATTTTTGAAAATAAACTACAAAATGGGCTGAAAATAATAAAAAATTAAGTAGTCCTATTTTCAACTGTATTTTCAATTCATATAATACAGTCATGTGAAAAAAATAGGGAAACTTGCATGCAACAAATTTAAAGTTAAAAAAAATATACATTTTGCAATTCATATTGCAATAATTAATTGATAGTTTTTAAAAGTAGACGTATTTACCTAACTGAAGGCATCAATGCTTTTATTTTAACATTTATAGTTTTTAATTGTCAGACGTTGAAAAAACTTTTTGGTATTTTTAATTGTACTTAATTCTTAAAATAGTCTAAAACTAACAAAAAAAAAAAATCATGATAATGCAAAATAAGATTTAAATGCATTAAATATTTTAAATGTCTTACTTATTTGATAATAAAATTAACATACAAGAGTTATTTGATCGTTTCCGGCTTAGTTTTATCATTTATTATCAGGTTGCTTCGACTTAGGAATTACTATAACCGTACTTATAATTAACTTGGTCTAGAAATTTAAAATTACAAATCCTAGAATAAATCTCTAAATGTCATTCTGTAGCTAAACACGTCTTCTTTTAGAAACTATCAACTACCCAGCAAAAAAAATGGTAGTCATTTCGTGATTATAACTTCTTTCATTGCTTCCTAAACTTCTGTTGACATTCTTTTATGATTTTTTGGTGTTATTCTAAGGCACTTCCAAAAGAATTCATGTGTTCATATTTCAAATGCAGCGATCTTAATAAAAACTCGATGAATATCTTAAAATATCACTCTTCATTACTTCTAAAGCATAAGTTATAGTATATCGTATATTTTTTTGGAATCTAAAGCCTTTATTTATTTATTTATTTATTTATTTATTTATTTATTTATTTATTTATTTCAGTCTATGGATACAATATTTCCTTACAGACTAGCATTAGAAAAAATAAAATTAAAAAATTAAATTAAAATATATTATTTAATAAGTTTTTAAATAGAGAATGAGATATACTTATGTCTAATTGATCACAATACATATTAAATAACCTCATAGATCTATTAAGTGGTTCATTTAAAGCATAATCAGTTGCATATATATCAATATGAAAAAATTTGTTAACATTTCTAAATGTTCTTGGAGGAACATGTATTGAAATTAAATTTAACAATTCAGTCGAATCAATAACACCACAAATAATACCATGCAAAAAGGTTAAGGCAGCAATACTACGACGAGTTTCAAGAGTTTTCAAAGAAATAAATTCACATTTATCTTCATATGAGGGAATTGAAAAAGTGGGAACATTATAAGAATTATTATTAGTAAATGGTAGCACAAACTTAATAAACTTTCTTTGAATTTTCTCACGAGCTACATGAATAGCTGCAGTTGGACTTCAGATAAAAGAAGCATATTCCAACCTTGATTTTACAAAAGATCTATACACAACTTTTTTTGTAAAACGATCAAAACATTTATCTAAATTGCGGCGTATAAATGCAAGAAGAGAATATGATTTGGGAATAATAAAGTTTAAATGACTTGTGAACGATAATTTAATATCAAAAACCACACCCAAGTCCAATATTTCATCCACAGATTTTAATAGATATCCATTCATTCTATATTCAGAAGGAAGAACATTGCGACGTCTATGAAAAGACATTCGAAAACATTTAGAAAAATTAAACGGTAGACCATTACGATTTGACCAGGAAATTGCATTATCTAAATCATCCTGTAGGTCAGAAATATCCCTAAGAGAAAAAATTGTCTTAAAAATTTTCAGATCATCTGCATACATCAAAAATTGGGAATTTTTAAAGCAGTAACTTATATCATTAATAAAAATGTTAAATAATAAAGGACCTAGTATGCTACCTTGAGGAATACCAGAAGTTGGAATGAAAAAATCGGAACAAATTCCATCTACAGATACTGTAGCATACCTGCCAGTTAAATAATGCCGGAACCAAGTTAGCATTTCCGAATGAATGCCAATCTTGGAAAGCTTTAATAATAAGAGTTCATGTGGAACCCGATCAAAAGCTTTGGCGAAATCTGTGTAAATTGTATAAATTTGAACACCCTTTTCAAATGAAGAAATACAAAAGTTAGTAAAAACAGACAAATTTGTGGTTGTAGATCTTCCAGCCATGAATCCATGCTGTGACACGAAAATGAATCGTTTTAATTGAAAAAAAAGTTTATCATATATTACGTGTTCAAAAACCTTAGCAACATTGGTTAATTTCGAAATGGGTCTATAATTAGCAATATTATTTTTACTACCACTCTTTAAAATAGGAAAAATAGTTGTAAATTTCCATCTCTGAATAAAATAACCAGCCCTCAAAGATTTATTAAAGATTATTCTGAGAGGCAACAAGAACGAAGAAAAGCATTTCTTTAAAAGAAAAGATGAAAAACTATCATTATCGCATTTAAAAGAATTTGAAAGTTTTGCAATTCCCGAAGCAATATCTTCATCCGAGATTTGCAAACAGCCAAAATCAAAAAATGAAACAACGTCATCAAAATCACGTTGATTAATAGAAAAGGAATCATCAGTAAAATTAGATTGAAAAAACATTGCAAAGAGGTTAAGAGAATCTTTTAAGTTGTCAGAAGAAAGATCATTATATAACATAAGTGATGGAATTGTAGAAGTAGTTCTTTTAGAATTAATAAAACTCCAGAAACTTCTCGGATTGAATTTAATTGATTCATTGAAGCTCATCAAATATTGATTATACAAAAATTTATTTAAAAAATTAAATTCTCTTTCGTAATGAAGAAAATTTAGCTTATCGCTGGTATTATTTGAAGCCTTAAATTTCTTGTAAAATTTATTTCTAAGATTCTTTAATTTCTTTAAACCATTAGTGTACCAAGGAAGTTTGTACATTTTAGGAAAATAGTTCTGATTAACTTTTTAAATTTTTTATTAAATAATTTTTTATATTTTAGTTAAAAATTTCATGAGGGTTAGAATTTATGCAGTTTTGCAATTTTTATAAAAGTTTTGAAAAATCAAGAAAAACAGATTTTTTTTTAACCTTTAATTGAAACTATCTGGCCTGTCATTTGCATTTTTTCAGTCTTAAATTTGTATGACGACGCAATCTGTGCATTTTTACATTTTGTGTATTATTTAACACTACACCATTTCCAGTTTTAATTCAGTATTTACCACAATAAAATTAAAATTGTGAAAAAATTATTTGAAATTTCTCAAAAATGTTTTAGAATTGTGCAAAAATTATTTAAAATTTTTCAAAAATATTGTCTAAAAATGTTTGAAAATTGTACAACCAGTTTTTAAGTTTTCCAAAAATATTTAAAAATTGTTTAAACATTCATTAAAATTTTTGAAAAATGTTTCAAAAATGCTTTTTCTTTTATGCATAATTATTTATTTGTTTATAAAGAGTATTTCTATATCAATGCATAAATTTTGCTTCTTTAAACTTATTTTTCTGCATTCTTATGAATTAAATTTTCAACAAAGCTTAAATATTACAAAGTATATGAACATTTTCCACTCATGCATCTGAATTTCTTAATCATTGTATTATCATTGCTTCCTTAGAGTAAAGTATGAGTAATGCTTGTAGCTACATTTGAATACTTCCATCCTATGACACGCTAATGTTAAATTCATCGATGAAACCATCAGAAAAGAAGTGATGCCTTTGCCATAGCATCACTACATTTATTGCTGCTTTGGCAGCTTACTTTTTGCTGGGTAATTAATGCAACATGAATTGAAAAACCCCAAAAAACAAAACTTAACTTTCGATGCTCTTTAAAATTTGTAAATAATTTCCGTTTTTCGATATGAAATCAGCTTTAGATATATTGACCACTCTTATATTTCCATAACAAAATATAAAATACTAATAATATTTCGAACAATTTTCTTACCGTTCCTATCTGTATTCACATTCGACCATAAGAAATTATAATTCTTTTTAATGTTGTTTTTTTCAATTGCAACAACAAAGTTTGAATTGTTGTATTAAATGAAGAATTTTTATTGTACTATAATCTAAAAATAATACTGTTAGTTTCTTCCTAAAATGTATGTGTGTTTTTTACTTTAAATTTGTTGCATGCAAGTGTCCCTATTATTTTTCACATGACTGTATGTATTTTAAGTTGTTTTTAACAAAATAATATTGTGAGTGTATGCATAACATTTATTTTTAACTTAATCAACCATTTGTTTTTTTTTTTTTACCGATGTGCCAGTTGTTTAAACAAAATTAAAAAATAATAAATAACAAAAACCATTTTATTTAAATAAAAAGTAAGAAGACCGGTATTTAAATTATATATAATTTCTTTTAAATAATATTTTCTGTTATCTTGACTTACAAACTATTTTAAGTGTAATGATAATTTATATGGTAGTTTCCATACGGTTGCACACAGTCTTAACAATATACTTCCGTTTCCATTTATTTGAACACCCAACAGCAACATGAAATAACCTGCCATCTGCTTTCGATTTAATTCTTGTCTACAAGTTAAATTTTATTTTAAAAATGGCATAAGTGCTTTATTAACTGAACTACTAACGGTTTTGAATTTCAGTGTTTTTTGTAATTTTTTTGTCAGGTGATATTAAATCACAGGGATCATTTATGGACATATGTGATCATATACAAGATCATATAGACCACATATGGTCTCATATATGACCATACTTTTTTGGATTCAAAATTTGGCCGTATATAATAGTATGTGTTCATATATACACACCGAGAAAAATGTTGTCTGTTTCCAAATGAAATTCGGTTACTGCAACTAAAATCGGTTGATAGAAATCTTGCATAAAATGAATATAGAAAAATATGGGTGTTAGCAAAAATTTTGTCGACAGTGCCTTAATATTTTGCGGGAGTGTTTTAATGTTAACTTTTATGTGACTTTGACAAAATTAGAAAATTATAAATAAATGATCAGAGGATTAAAGTCTGTACACCTCGGAAAATTATTTTAATGGGCAAGCTTTTCGAATTAAACGAGATATCTTACAATCCTTGATTTGTAACTTATCTCGCTTAAAATTTTAGCTATCTTTTTAAAAATAAATATCTTGTGCCGTTAAAAGAAGCTATCACTTTTTTTTTTTTTTTGAAAAGTGACTTATACCACATTCATAATAAACCCTTTATATATTTATTTAAAATTTTACAATAAATGACATTCCAATTACTCTTATCGTATAAAATTGTAATATATGAATAGTCAAGACATTTCTTTTCGTCATTCTCTACTTCTCCTATGTTCTCGAAGTTGTTGTAGTTGTTTCCTGCCTTTGGTGGTCACACTATGTCATAGAGTTTATGATAACTATTTAGTGAAACTCGTCCATTATATATGAGTACATTGAAGTTATTTTTTATTTTTCCAGCCACTAAGAAGGAAAGTATTCCAAGCAAAACACTCCAATTTTAATGAAACTGAGATAAGTTTTAAAAAAGATATCTTTCATCGATTTATTTTAGCTTTTGGAGCTCCCCCACCCAAGTTTTAAAATGAGGCTCACATTTATGTTTGTTTTTATACCATTTATTTGAGAGAACCATTTTCAATAGAAACAAAATTGCTTTTTTATTATACCCTTCACCATAGGTGGAAGGGTATATATAAGTTTGTCATTCAGTTTGTAATTTCTACAATATTGTTAGGCCCTATAAAGTATATATATTCTGGGTCCTTATGAAGAGCGAAGTTGATTTAACGATGTCCGTCTGTCCGTCTGTCCGTCTGTGTGTTGAAATGGGTTTTCCGAAGAACCCAGACATGATGAGGACTTGATTCTTTTTTATTTCTGTTACATGTGATCCATTTCTGTTTGCTATTAAAAATCAGACAGATCGGTTAATAAATGGCTGAGATATTAGCAAAAAACCAGGACTACCTCTAATTTTTCCAGTAAAATCCCTTTGTTTAATATGAATGTAGAATTTTGAGCATAACGACACATCCATGTGTTAAAATTCTTTTCTTTCATCTCCACCTTTTATACACAAACAACACACATACAAAGATTTGTCATTTAAATAAAAACCAAACAAATCTCTAATTAACGAAGACTTTTATATATGTACCTCTATTGACGATGATTTTGTGTGAGCTTCAATAGCTCAGTTGTCTAGACGCTGTGTCACAAATACTTTTTTTTTCTCTAAGGCCGCGGGGTTCGAGGTTCGAATCTCGGTCAGGTCAATTCACTTTTTTTTGTAAATTTTTTTTTATTATTTTGTTAAGACTTTTTTTTTGCTTATTTTTGTTTTTTTTTAACATTTAATAATTAATTTATATAAAATTTTATATTAATAATTAAAATTCTTTTCTTTCATCTCCATCTTTTATACACAAACAACACACATATAAAGATTTGTCATTTAAATAAAAACTAAACAAATCTCTAATGAACGAAGACTTTTATATATGTACCTCTATTGACGATGATTTTGTGTGAGCTTCAATAGCTCAGTTGTCTAGACGCTGTGTCACAAATACTTTTTTTTTCTCTAAGGCCGCGGGGTTCGAGGTTCAAATCTCGGTCAAGTCAATTCACTTTTTTTTTTGTACATTTTTTTTTATTATTTTCTTAAGACTTTTTTTTTGCTTATTTTTGTTTTTTTTTTAATTTAATAATTAATTTATATAAAATTTTATATTAATAATTAAAATTCTTTTCTTTCATCTCCACCTTTTATACACAAACAACACACATATAAAGATTTGTCATTTATATAAAAACTAAACAAATCTCTAATGAACGAAGACTTTTATATATGTACCTCTATTGACATCAAAATTTGTATAAAAACCCTCTGATACAAACAAAATATAAACAGTTTTATTTCTATTTTTTGCTCCGATTTAAAAGAATTTATAAAAAGATTTTTAAACCATTTTATTTCTCACATATTAAGAAAATTTTATACATAATTTACCTTTGAGTGCAACTATTTTAGGTCATAACTTATAATAATTTATAAAAAAAATTATAAACTATTTTCCTTCAAATTTTTAAAATTAAGCTAAAGAAATTAAAAATATTTCTAATAAAAAAGCGAAATAAAATCCCAAATGCAAATTTGCCAGCTAAATCAAACTATTTTGTAGAAATAAAACACATGCAGTTCTAGTGATTTCTTTTAACGATTTGTTGAAATTCTTTTCTTTCACCTCTTCACCTTTTATACACAAACAACAAACACTATTCTAGAGCTGTATTGTGACCTATGGATACGTCTTATATAGCAAAATATCGAAAATCTTTAGTATAACATATTTGCTGAAAAACTCGGAAATATCGGTTCAGATACAAAAAAGTTATTCCCAAAACATAAATTTTTTTAAAATACCTATTTTCTGGAACCATAAATCTTCCCGAGTCCAAGTTTTATCTCCAAACTAAATGGTTAATTTCCTCTTAAAGGCGTCCGTATATAAATCTGTCCATTTCATATATGTCCATATATAAACTTCAGTTTTTTCCCAACCATGGTGAAGGGTATATAAGATTCGGCATAGCCGAATTTAGCCGCTCTTACTTGTTTTTTCCTCATTTTGAATTTTTTTTATGCTTTTTGGATTTTCCAGTTTTGAGCTTTAAAGTAGATTTTGATTTTTAATTTTTTTTTTTCACATTTTTTTCACATCAAAATATTTTTTTCTGAAAAAAAATATATGTTTTTTTGTTTAAAAAGAAGTGTTTTTTTCCCACCTTTTTTTGTTTTTTTTTTCAGAATTTTTTTTAGGCTTCTCTGGTAGTATCATATAAAAGGGATTTTGAAAGTCTACCTTTTTTTTGTGGTACTTCTTAGCTTTCTATAAAGCAGTTTCTGTGAAAAAATTCATAAGTTTTTGGGTACTTTCATTTTATTTTGGGGAATTCATTATTGTTATGCTGTTGTTGTTTCGAAATTCGTAAAAACAAAAACGTACTTAAAAAACTACTCCCTTTAATATGCTTAATCTAGGAAATGGTCAAAACCATGAGACAGGGTGTTCAATCTTTAAATTTTCTTACAATGCAGCAACCGTGTATCTCAAAAACTAGTACTTTTCAGTAAAGGCAAAAACAAATTTTTTAAATAAAATTGTGATGATTTTATTTACAATGTTTTTTTTATTTAATATTTATCATTACTTTCTTAATTTCCAAACAAAAATTTCTAAAAGATGTTAGAAGTTTATTATTAAATGTTTTTTGTTTTTCCTAAAAAGTACTAATTTTTGAGATACGATAGCTTAGCTTGGAATACTATCCTTGTATGTTCTTGTGATTTTTTTTTGTTCCCTTTTGTTTCTTGGTTATTACAGTTGTTTCATTTTTGATAAACTACTTCAGCTTACCAATTACTAAATTAAGTTTATGTAGAATAATAAATTCTAGTTAATCTAAAGTTATGGCCAATGGTGTTAGGTACTGTAAATGTTACAAGACAAAAATATTTATAAGAATTGTATAGTTTATTTTTAGAAATTTATTATTTAATATTTTCAATGTAGAATTTAAGTTATTTAATAGTTATGTAGTTTAAAAAATATTATATCAAATGTTTAAATAATAAATTCTTGTTTCCTATGAACTTTTATTGATTAACAAATAAGTCATTCTTGAAACTATTAGAAAATTACAATAAATAGAATATAAATTATGACTATCCTTAGAATAAACTAAAAATATAACAAAATTATTTTTCAATTTAAATTGAACAAAATATTTAACATTCATACAAATTGAGGGAATAAAATTATATTTAAAAAGTGCCTTTTCCAAAAAATACCTTTTTTTAAAAGGTACATTTTTAAAAAAGTACATTTTTTTAAAAACTACCTTTCTTAAAAATCACCTTTTAAAATAGTTTTTGTTTTCAAAAAGTGCCTTTTTAAAAACATCTTTTAAAAAATACCTCTGAAAAAATACCCTTTTTTGAAAAATGCCCCTTTAAAAAACTAGCCCTTTTTTAAAAAGTACCCGTTTTAAAAGTACCCTTTTCAAAAAGCTGACCAATTAATACTTATTTTAAAAAAGTAATTTTTGCAAAAAAAAAAAATTATCTCCTTTAAAAGGTACCCTTTTTCAAAAGTACGTATTTTAAAAAGGATTCTTTTTCTAAAAAAATACCGTTTTCTATAAAATTACCGTTTTCTGTGCCTTTTTTAAGAAAGTAACTTTTAAAATGTGTTTTTTTTTTAAAAAAGTACCTTTTATAAAAAAAATACCTTTTATTAAAAAGTACCATTTATTAAAAAAGTACCATTTATTAAAAAAGTACCTTTTATTAAAAAGTGCCTTTTATTAAAAAAGTACCTTTTATTGAAAAAGTACCTTTTATTAAAAAAGTACCTTTTATTAAAAAAGTACCTTTTTTTAAAAAAGTACCTTTTATTAAAAAAGTACCTTTTATCAAAAAAGTACCTTTTATCAAAAAAGCACCTTTTATTAAAAAAGTACATTTTATTATTTTATTAAAAAAGTACCTTTTATTAAAAAAGTACCATTATTAAAAACGGAACTTTTATTAAAAATACTTTATATTAAAAAGGTACCTTTTATAAAAAAATACCTATTATCACAAAGATACCTTTTTTGAAAAAGTACATTTTATTTAAATAGTACCTTTTATTAAAAAATTAGCATTTATTAAAAAAACAACCTTTTATTAAGAAAGTACCTTTTATTAAAAAAGTACTTTTTATTAAAAAAATTACCTTTTATTAAAAAAGTACCTTTTATTAAAAAAGTACCTCTTATTAAAAAGTACCTTTTATTAAAAAAGTACCTTTTATTAAAAAAGTACCTTTTATTAAAAAAGTATCTTTTATTAAAAAAGTTCCTTTTATTAAAAAAGTACCTTTTATTAAAAAAGTACCTTTTATTTAAAAAGTACCTTTTATTAAAAAAGTACCTTTTATTAAAAAGGTACCTTTTATTAAAAAAGTACCTTTTATTAAAAAAGTACATTTGATTAAAAAAGTACCTTTTATTAAAAAAGTACATTTGATTAAAAAAGTACCTTTTATTTAAAAAGTACCTTTTATTGAAAAAGTAACTTTTATTAAAAAAGTACCTTTTAATAAAAAAGTACCGTTTATTAAAAAGGTACCTTTTATTAAAAAGGTACCTTTTATTAAAAAAGTACCTTTTATTAAAAAAGTACTTTTTATAAAAAAGGACCATTTATTAAAAAAGTACCTTTTATTACAAAAGTACCTTTTCACAAGTACTTCTTATCAAAAAAAAGCACATTTTATTAAAAAAGTACGCTTAGTTACATTTTATTAAAAAAGTACCTTTATTAGAAAAGTAATTTTTTGTAAAATTTAACCTCAATTTAAAGAAGTTCGTTCGTAAACACGTTCGTGTGTATAAAACACTCCATCACAATATTATACTATTCATATTTTCCCTATGAAAATGTTGTCAAAATCCAGCATCAAATGTACATTACAATAAAACAAAGTATGCATTTGGATTTTCATTTATGTAATGTGTGTTACATAAATACACATGATTTGTTACCCAAAGTAAATATACATTTTAATAGGATGACATAAACTTTTGAAAAGTAAAATGTATTTTAGATATATCAGAGTTTTACTGAAAAAGACATTTACAAATGTTTTTTAAGTAAATTTTGACTAGAAGACAAACCAGAAAAACATGCAAACGCACACTTTACTAACACAATCAGTGTACAGACATAACTTTTATAAAGACCAAGAAAATAAAATGGCAAACTATACACACGAAAAAATTATTTTAACATTTGAATACCAAAATCAGGAATGCAATAAAAATAAAATTATATTAATTAAATTGTATAAAAATTATAAATATGTTATGTAAGTTATTCAAAAAAAAAATGTATTTAAATTATTGATTGATCGAATGAATTAAATTAAGTCTTCTATTTAAAGTTGAAATATTGATAAAGATAATGTTTGAATCAAATACGATCGGTTGTTGGTTTAAACTATCATTTCCCACAAACGGAATTGTAAAATATGTTTTTCATCTATTTTTATTTTGAGTGTAGGTGTTCCAAAAAAAAAAAAAAATAAACAACAAAAAACAAAACGAACAACACTTATATAAATACAAACTACATTAGACTTATATTATGGTCATAAAGTATATTAAAATTTGGATCTGAAACTGAAAATTAAAAAAATATGCTTCTTTAAGCAAAAGTCGAATTCAAACTGACCTACGAAAAATTTTCAACTGTAAATCCTGTCAAATAAGTTGTTTAAAAACCTAATTTCTTCATATTTGCTATGCAATCAATGAAAGACTAAAAACTATTTGCCAGGGTTCACGAATTAGTGAGTGTGTTTTTTGTTTTGTTTACGTGGCTTATGAATTCCTCCCTTATATTTTGTAATTGTTGGAACCGAACATTTATTTACTGTTACTTTTATAGCACATTCGTTTCAGCAGAACACTGAAAACAGACAAAGAAATCTTTATTTCAATTCTGCAGTAGTGAGGAAATTGCAAACACCAGATGTTGTTGCAACTAAAATCAGAAATAAAAAATAAAAGAAAAACTCTCTATCTGCAACAGTTGTAACTACGTTGTACTACGAGTACTAGTTATGGTATGTTTTAGAGTGTGTGTGTTTTTTTTCTTGTCCGTGTGTTGTTATCAAATGCAGTTCATATTCTGGTTTTAATGTTGTTGTTTGGCTATAAAGTATAAAGAGGTTACTTTGTGCTGTGCTTTTTTTTTTTGTACTCATCTTTCACTGTGTAGATTTATGTTTTAGTTAACTATACACTTCTATACATTATACGTTATCACAACTAAAACTAGTATAGCCACAAAATGTTAAAAGTAGTCTTTAAAGAAAATATGTAGGTACATATTTTATTGTAACATGCAGAAAAATAGCTCCTGTTTTGTTTCAGGTTTATTATTAAGGAAGTACAATAAAAACAAAAATTATGATTGAAAATTGTATTATTTAGTAAGTACACATTTTGGTCAAAGAATTAATTTCTTTGACTCCTTAAAACAATATAGAGGTTTTCTAAATAATAGATAACAATTACACCGAGAAAAAATAGGGCAATCGAATGCTAATGGTGATTTTTTGTTGCTAAAACCAATAATGTAATTCCTAAATTTTGTTGGTGTTGTAACCTATATTTCTTTGAATTAACCGAATTTTATTGTGAAACCTAATATTCAGTTGTACCCAGCCATTTAGTCAAAGTAATCAAATTTAAGTTGGAAACTGACAAAACTTTTCTCTGTGTATATAAAACTAATGCTTTTTAAGATTCTTAAGATAATAAAAATAAATAGAAATTGTTTATAATAATCATTTGCATTTATGTTGTTTATACAAAACAAAGTAGGCTCAGACCAGATTAAACATAATTATGATTTAAATTTATCGCTTTGTATTATGTTTTAAAATTCGGCCAAAAGAAAAATTCATAAATTATTAGCATTTTGTTATCGGTGGCGTATGAGTTACATTACGATAATATAAATAATATTAATTATACGCCTCCTGGTTAGTTTAGTAACAAAGAAATGCAAATTCACTACATATAGAGTTAAACATATCATCAATTCCCAGTTGTCCAATCTTCGTTGACGAAATTGTCTTCAACGATGTCTTGAAGAAATTTTAAAATTTTTCGCTATTTGTCGCTAATAATGTCTTTAACGACAATGTAAGCGAAATCTGAGCTTACGACGTGAAGGGCAACAAAATAATATGATTTTCTTCAATCAAAGTACCTAAGCGACAGGTTTAGGCACGAAATCATTAATTTGTCGTATATGAAACTACGTTGATGAAACTATAAACGAAACTCTTTTCAAGTTGTCGTCACTCCAAGTACATTGAATATAAGCGAAAATACCCTTTAGTTTCATCGACTACAATTTGGAGTATATTGTGGCAAACATGATCGTCAACGACAATATGAGCAATAGTGCCGCCCTATTGGTCGTGTACGATTTAGCGGCCACATGTATGAAAATGTCCTTAATAATTTGTATGGGCTGTCACAAATTGGTCGTCTACGAATTTGTTTGGTCATGCACTCATCATCGATGTTGCCTTAAAGACGTGAACAACAGGTTTACTTCGTAATATTAACTAGTTACTTTTCTTATTAAGTTTCTCACTACATTTATATGGGGATGTTACGCAATATAATGGGTTCTTATTCCATATGCTTACCAGTATTGAAAAAATTTGTATAAAAATATATATTTTCTAAAAGCTGGGGTTCCAGATTGTCAGTCAGCTGCTCTATCATCTGAGCTTTATCGATATGAAAGATTTAGTAGATAAAACATAAATAATTTGTTGTAGGAGTTACTTTTTTATTAATATGTACTTTTATAACAAAAGGTACTTTATTTTAAAAGGTACTTTTTTATTTAAGGGTACTTTTTTATTTAAGGGTACTTTTTTATTTAAGGGTACTTTTTTATTAAAAGGTAGTTTTTTATTAAAAAGTACTTTTAAAGGTACTTTTTTATTAATAGGTACTTTTTATTAAAAGGTTATTTTTTATTAAAACGAACTTTTTTTATTAAAAGGTAATTTTTCATTAAGAAGTAATTTTTATTAAAAGGTAAGTTTTTATTAATAGGTACTTTGTTATTTTAAGGTACTTTTTTTAAGGTTCTATTTTATAAAATGTACTTTTTATTAAAAGTAACTTTTTTTAAGAGGTACTTTTTTTTAAATGTACTTTTTATTAAAAGTTACTTTTTTTATTAAAAGGTACTTTTTTTTATTAAAATGTCCTTTTTTTTAAGAGGCCCTTTTTTATTAAAAGTTACTTTTTTCTTGAAAGGTACTTTTATAACATTAGGTACTTTATTATTAAAAGGTACTTTTTTATTAAAAGTTACTTTTTTATTACAAGGTACTTTTTTATTAAAAGGTGCTTTTTTATTAAAAGGTACTTTTTTATTAAAAGGTACTTTTTTATTAAAAGGTACTTTTTTATTAAAAGGTACTTTTTTATTAAAAGGTACTTTTTTATTAAAAGGTACTTTTTTATTAAAAGGTACTTTTTTATTAAAAGGTACTTTTTATTAAAAGGTACTTTTTTATTAAAAGGTACTTTTTTATTTAAAGTTATTTATTTTTTATCCAAATATACTTTTTTATTAAAAGATGGTTTTTTTATTAAAAGGTACTTTTTTATTAAGTTACCTTTTTTTTATTAAAAGTTACTTTTTTTATTTATAGGTACTTTTTTTTTTACTTAAAGGTGCTTCTTCATTAAAAGGATTTTTTTATTAAAATGTACCTTAATAGTACTTAACTATTAAATGTACTTTTATTAAAGGTTCTTTTATAATAAAAATTATTTTGTATTAAAAATTCTGACATGATCTCCAATTTTGAATGTCAGCATTTGTTTCGAAAGTAACAATGTCAATAAAATATCGAGTTAAATTCCATTCGCAACCGATGTTTAACTATGTTGTCATTAAATTTCCTGTACTAAAAATCATAAAGAATGCAGTGCATTGAAATGCGCATTTTTCTTGTAATATGTCTGTATGAATTTCATTTAAAAAGATCTAACGTTATTTTTGTATAAAGTGTATTTTTTTATATGTATAATGATAACATTTTTGCTTTCTGCTGGTGTTGTTTCTAAACACTTTTTAAATGTTAAGCTTAGCATTAAAACTATGTCACACAACACACAATGACAAAATGTTTTATGAAGTTTTTTTTTGTATAAAGTTTTATTCCCATATGTTTACGGTATTTATAGCTTTTTCATTTCATTTGTAACATATCAAATTATAAGTTTTAAATCTTAATACAAAGCATTCATATTCTCGATTAATGCAAGCGTTAATTGTTTGTATTTAAAATGTGCACTTTTTCAAAACAAAAGTTAAGTGAGTTCTATTGGAAGTTTTTGTATTTTCATACAACAAAAGTTTATGACTTAAAAGCTATAACTTTTACATGATTTGTTTTTAATATTGCGCTTTAATAACGTTTTGCAGGGCATTCATATATTCGTCTCGGTCGAATATAATACTTTTGTTTGTTTGACTTTTCCTCTTTTTGTGGAAATCGACATTGTGTATGTCAACGCAGATTTTCTTTATCCATGTTTTTACGATGCGTTTATAGTATATATATCTGCATGTTGGTTATAGATATAATGTTACTTCCGCTTTATTATAAGCATTATACGTTAGAGTATAATATAATTTTTTTTTTAAATAATACTCGTCTTATTAAGTTTTGTATCGCAAAAAAAAAGAATTCAAACTTTATCTAAGCTTTAAAATACGTTTATTTAAATTTCTATAAATATTTGAATGGGATTATTTATTCAGAACAAACACTCTTAATAGAAATTAAAAGCATACTTTAAATATAATATTCCATAGAAAGATTAATGACCTTTTCTACATAGGCTTTCATATCAAAGAAAAACTGGTTAACCAAGAATATATAAAAAATGGAATTAAATTCTTAAGTTTTCTGTTAAGTTGTTGTAGAAACTTTTTTATTAACAACAATTTTCTTTGCCAAAAAAAAAACAAATACTTTATTGTTCTTGGGAACAGCCTAAATTAGAATCTCTAAAAAAAATTGCTATTATAATTTGATATAAGCTACTGCGATACTATATTTGGCCTCACGAAACTATTATATAAAATTTTCAGATAGAAATTCCAAGTATATCAAATTTTTTTGAAATGAAAAGCCGAATTTAGAAAATTTTTGCCATTATTTGATGTTTTGCTCTCTTCCAAATGGGAAGAAGAAACACTCTAATTGCACGAGATGTTAAGTTTTAGAAGAGCTGTTGCCATTGCTAGCTTTTAGATGCTTTTTAGTTAATATCAATGTTATATTAATATATTTTGGTAGAGATAGGTGCTATGGAAACACCGAAGGAAAGCGCTACGATATGTTTTTGGGATAGAAAACTTCTACAGGAACGCTAGGCTAACCACTACATTACAACTTCTACAGCAAATGTCACGTCATTAGAGGCACCTTGGTGTTTACATTTCTTCTCTTTTATTTTAGCATCCCAGCTTTACACTTAGAGAAAAATTAAGTAGTTAAATTTCAGTATTTAAATGCTTGAATCAAAAAGGTCCCGGGGGAAGCAAATTTAAGAAAGTAAATGTTTTATCATCAAAATCCTCTAAATGAAGTGGTGTTTTAGGTAAATGACAAAAAAATCTTGATGCATTTTTAACCAAAAAATGGATAATAAATCAAATGCTCGTCATATTAAGGTTTTATCGATTCATTGCCTACAGTCAAATCCTGATTTGCGTCCTACTAAAAAAAGGCAGAAATTTAAGTTATTAAAATCTAATAAAAAAAATAAGTAAGACAACGTTTTTTCTCCGGTAAAAGGTTATTTATTCCCGATAAATTTCCTTTCATGAAAAAAAAAATTCCCAGATATATATGAAAATTTCGCCTAAAAATTCACCTAAAATATCACTCAAAGTATTATTTTATTCACTTTTAAAATATAAAATTAAATACTATGTGAGTTTTTCTTTAATCGGTTGAAGATTATAAAAATTACAATCTAAAATCGAACTGAATATCATTCATTTGAACTTGAATATCATTCACTTGAACTTGAATATCATTCATTTGAATATCATTCATTTGTCTGATATGACCTGTACTTACACTCTTCGTATCGTATTGTGTTAATTGTTAATAGCTGAGGATGGACCCCTTTTACCAGGTTTAGGTTTCAGTTTTATTAATTTTCTTTTATAAAGAGGACTCTTAAAAAAATCCCATGGACTCTGAAGATTTTTATCTTCAACAACACTCTGAGAGTCTGAGAACTTTTGCTGAAAAAATTTCTCAGATTCAGATGAATTTTTTCTTTAGTAAATTCCTCAGATTCTAAGAACTTTTACAATCAGATTCTTTGGACTTTTTTCCACCTAAAGACTTTTTGATACAGAAATTTTTTTTTAGAACGTTTATATTTTTTAAAGAAAACCATAAGATTCTGAGGAGTATTACCGATAGCAAATATATTAAATTTTTGCATTACAAATCTATTTTTCTGCAGAATTCTCATCATATTCTGAAGAATATTTCATTAGAAAAGCCCTCAAATTATGATAACTTTTCCCTAGAAACAATTTTGAGCAAAAAAATCGCAGATTCTGAAAGCTATTGAATCAAAAAATACTACAATTTTTGAGGACTTTTACCTAAAGAAAAACGCTTAAATACTGAGAACATATGCCTATAGAAAAGTCTACATAAAATTCTAGGAGCCACCAAAATTGTATGGTTATTTAAAACTTTTAATTGTAAGTACCTAAAGGACGTCATCAGAATGGTGAAATTATATTATATCAAAATGGAGAAATTTTTTTATATTCAAAATATTGAGATTTCTAATCAATATTGAAAATAAATATTAATTTCTACATTATTTTTAATATCAACAAACAAAATTTTATCAAAGATTTTATTATTTTTACAAAATATTGGCACCAAAAAACTAATATTAGTACCAAAACAAGTTTTGGTATAATGTCAAATTGTTTATCAACATTACTGCAATTAACCATTAGTTTTCGCAATTTTGGTTATTATACTAAAATATTAAGATTAGGAACCGAATTTTTTATTATTATAACAAAGTTTTGAAATGTATTATATTTTTACTTCTCATTCATACACATATTTATATTCAAAATTAGACAATAACTAATTATAAAGGTCTGTGGTGCAGTGGGTAGAGACACAACCTGCTAGCCTTAGGGTTCTGAATTCAAAGACAAAAATATTTTTTTTTAATAGTTTTTAAATAAACAATTGAACAAAAAAAGATGTAAATACAGTTTGGTCTAGAGGAAAAGCAATGTCCTAATAAACAGAAGGCCCTCGATTCTAACTCAGTTCGCTGCATAAACGATTGTTATTTTTAAAATTAATTTTATGGAATACATGCCTTTTTATATAAATAGTATATATAAAATGTTATAATCTCAAAATAGAAAAGCAAGCAATTATCATATTAAAAACTCGGAATTTGTAAATAAATTTAGTAATTACAACTGTATTCGAAATAAATTTAAGTTTTGGGACATGGAACTGCAAAAATTCGATGGTAAAGTATTATGTTATCCTCCATAAAAAACCTAAGAACTTGTTCTTCTTAATTGAGTTGAATTTTTCCTGTAGAAAACCAATTCATTTCTTTGAAATTTTTCAACAGAATTTTTTCATTTAAAAAAATATATCCATAAAGAAAAACTTTTAAATTTTAATGCATTTCTTCTTTTGGAAACCCCTCAGTTTCGAAATACAGATAAACCCTTTAGATTTTATGGACTTTTTATATGGAAAATCCTTTAGGTTGTTAGGGTGTAAGGTAATGCACCGGCCTCTATTGCTATACAATACTTTAAACGTTACCAGCTTTTCTATTAAATTTCGAAAGATTCCAAAAAGTACCAAAAAAACGGCAGATTTCCTTTTACCCTATAAATAACAGAAATGGCAAACAGGTTTCTCTTAGAATTATTTTGTCTATTACATATGCAAACTACCTACAATTCGAAACTAAGACTACATTTCTTGTGAGATAAAAAAAATTTGCATTATAATTTTGACGGGAATCTACAACAACAACAAAAAGATAAATATTTCACTTTACCCGCAATTCTTTAAAAAAAATAATTGAAAATTTTACCATTTAAACATATTTTTAAATTTTTTTCATTTTGTTTGTTTTACTTGCTAAAATTTACCATGCGTATGATTAATATGAATTTTTAAATGAAGGTAAGGCAGTTTTTTTTTACTATCAGCATTTGCTTGACATGGAATAAATGTTTAAACAATTTTATATGCTTTTGACAATTTGAAACACTCCCAAAAATATTTTACAACAAACTAAATTTTGGCATTTGACATTTAATTTTGACTTTTGTTTCATTTAAATTACAAAATATAGTTAAACACACACATCCATATACAAAAACATATCAGCATACGTAAACATTTAAGCACGCACAAACAGTTTAACCTTCTAAACGGCAAGACCACCTCCCGGCAGACTTTATGAAATTGACTAAAAATATATCAAATGAGTAATTTCTAATTACAAATTAGAATTATGCGACAAAAAAAAAAGAAAAATTATTCAATTTTTGTGAAAAAATTTTAAGTGTACTCTGCAGGCGATTCAAGGGTCTAAAGTACAATAAAAGCAATAAAACTTAAATTTTTGTATTTAAGTTACTTGGTAAACAATTAATTAATTTTTACACAGAGAAAAAACATGGTTGCAACATAATTAATGCTACTATAATATGCTTGCTGCATTCGGGTATGGTTGTCACAATCAACTTACTGGTTTATATATAGATTATAAACAACAACAATATGATCGCTACAATCATTATTATAGTAAATATTTTATTATTAAATTTTATAACATGCTTGGCTGTAACCATACTGTTGTAACAAAAATTCTGACCATGAAAAAATATGATAATTATGAAACTATAAAATGCGGACAATAATCAATAAATAATTATAGATCAAATTAAACATAACTTTGACATTTATAGTCATTATCCATGTAATTCACCCATGAAAAAATTATAATAAATGGTAATTTTCACCTGGGGGGTTTAATTTTCGAAAATAACATACATACATATAATAATATAGTTTACACTAATTAATTCATTGTCAAAAAGACTTTATAAATTTTTTATATTTTTTATTCTTTTCAATAAAAGTTTCTTATACAAAATACTAGATTTTTAGAAATTTTTCTAATAATAACATTTTTAGACTCTATAGACTTTTCCTTAAAGTAAAATTCTCAGATTTTGCAAACTGTTTCTTTGACAAACATTTATATAATCTTTAAAAAACTTAGAAATATTTTTAGATTATAGGAAGTTTTTTTAAAAGAAAAATTCTGAGACGCTAAGCTCTATTAAAAAAGAATCTAACAAATGTCCTTAGCACCTACGAAATTTTCTATTACCAAAAGTCCAATTTTTATAAAAAAAAAGTCCTTAGAATTTAAAAATATTTTTGAAATATTTTTCTTTAAAAAAGTCCATAGTATCAAAGAAGTTTTCTATAAAAAGTCCTTTATATAAAATTTTTTGTTTTAGAAAAATATTTCTAAAAGAAATATTCTTTAAATTTAAGTACTTTTTCAGAGCTTTGAATCATAATATAACTGTTGGAACCATATTATGGTAAAATTATGGTTATTTTATTATCATATGATATTTGTGTTATAGTAAGAATATGGTTGGCACAATCATAATCCCAAAAATATATTTTACTCTTCGAATATGATTTCCCCAATCATGTTTTTTCTCTGCGTGTTATTTCGATCCAAATGACCTGAAACCAAATTTAAAAAAATCAGTGTATTTTTCCTGCTGAACACATGATAAACATTTTATTGCCAAAATAAGCTTAGGCCACTCTGAGGGTTAATAGTGTTTAGTTTTCATTTCAAATATATATAAAGCATGCATATAGTTAAGGTTGAACAGATAAACGAAAATGTGGAGATGTGTAATGGTAAATGTTTTACCTATACTTACATATGTATGTGCATATATATAAAGTTAGTACGCAATCAAAAAGAATAGTTCACTTAAAATTTGGAATAATTTAGATAGCCTTAGAAGCTTATACTAATATTGCAAAATTTATATTTCCCAAAAAGAAAGTTAAAACAGTTTGTATTATATCTACCAGCAAATATATCTTCCTTTAAGCTTATGTATTTAAAATGAACTACAATCATCCATTGTTTAACATGGTTTATTATGTCTACACACAGAAAAATAAATTTTATGAAAGAAAATCTACCAATTTTTACTATATATTTAATGTAAATTAACATATTGTTAAATGACAATTGATATATAAGCAACTCCTGCGTGAAGAATTCTAAATTCGTACGGGTTTTTCGATTAAACTATACAAATTTCTAGGTCTTTCAAAAGATATACCTTCAAGTTATACATCGTTTTTAACAGGAATTTGTTGCGAAATAATTGATCACTAAGTTTTGTGGGACATACTACAATAAATTTAAGTAGCTTTGAAAGTTGAATAGTGTTTTAGTAATTATTAGCGAATTTTGCATTATAAAGCATACAAAATATAATACCTTAAAGAAAGATGAATATAAGGGAATTCTAAAAGAACTTATTTGCAGCCAAAAAATTTTATCGTTTTTTGTCAAAAGCCCTTTGTGACGAACGCTACGGGACGAACGTTACATTTGTTCTTACACACAAAAGACAAAATCATACTATTTATGAATATTTTATGAAAAATATGCCAATGTACTAATTTAAGAACTTCTTCATAAATTCTGGTTGTATTTATGAACAGTTTATAAAAAAAATACTAGGAAAGTTTGTGTACTGGTTTATTATGAAGTGCCCTTCAAAATATATGTAAATATACAGGGTGGCGCAAAAATAACCTTCCGATGTTTTTTGGCTGTAATTTAAAAAAAATTAAAAACTTTGATTCTTCATATGGATTATTTTTAGTTGGTCTTTTAATTTTTTTTACATCAAGTCGAGAATATGATGTCATGGAAATGGCCGCCGCCACAGTTGATTGTCATTTGAGCCCTTATGATGGCATTTTCCATCACTTTGGCCAAAACTTCCGGCAATAGGTCCTCACATTCTTGACGGATATTGTCTTTAAGAGCTGCAAGAGTCTGAGGCTTGTTGACATAAACCCGCGACTTCAAAAAGCCCCACAAAAAGAAGTCTGGAGCGGTCAAATCAGGCGATCTTGCTGGCCAGTGCAAATCGCCAAAAAGGGAAGATTAGGCGCCCGGGAAATGCATCCTTCAGCATATCGGTTGTGGCACTTGCAGTGTGTGGCGTTGCACCGTCCTGTTGGAACCACATGTTTTCCAATCCCAATTCATCAAGTTGCGGCAAAAAGAACTCGTTGATCATTGCTCTGTAGCGCTCACAATTCACAGTAACCGTTTATCCCGCGACGTCTTCGAAGAAAAAAGGTCCGATGACTCCTCCAGCGAAAACAGCACACCATACAGTGACTTTGAGCGGGTGTAATGGCTCTTCGTGGGTTACACGCGGATTTTCAGTGCCCCAGAAGCGTAAATTTTGCTTATTTACGTACCCGCTAAGATGGAAATGGGCCTCATCACTCATGATTATTTTTGATGAAAAATCATCTTCATTATTGCTCAAATAAATAGTCACCAATATTCCGCGTTCTGGAGCAGTGTAGCGTAACATTGTTTATTAACGTGTATTTCGCATGTGTTTACTACACAAATGTCAAAACAGAACTGACATTAGGGGCCAATCGCAAAATTTATAGCATTTTTTGATAGGAGGATTACTTTTGCGCCACCATGTACTTACTATTTATGAAAAAGTACTTAAAAAATTTGCCAATGGATAAAATCATAATATTTAGGAACTAGTTCATAAATATATATAATACTGGGAATTTTATGTACCTTTTTTTAAATGTTAGGAAATAATTCATATTATAAATAAATTTTATGTACCTTTTCATATATGTTAGGAACTTCTTCATAACATAAATAAAATTGCTGTGTGTATTGTTTTTCTAAAGTTTTATTATTATATATTAAAGAATCACTTTTTATTTAACAAAAAAAAAAATAAAATTCATTGTTAAAATTAGATAAAAAATTATAAATAACGGATTGTAAATTTTGAATACCAGTTTTGTTTCGTGTGGTCAGAAGCTACATAAAATTATAAAAAATTCTGACATGGAAAGATACTGGACTTAAAAATCGAAAATTCCTAATTTTCTTTTTATTTACAAACACTTTATTTAATTGATAAAAAACACACTGTTTGTTTTTTTGTTAAAACAAAAATACTATTTGTATTCAACCACATACACTTCCTTTTTTGGTCTTGTGCAAATGTAATACAAAAAAAAAAAAAAAAAAAAAAACAGCATCATCGTTTTTATAACAAAACTAACGGCATATTTTTATTAAACCAGTTTTCAATGTTGCCATTTTGCTGCTTTTGTGCTTAACTTATTAAATTTGAATACGCTGTGGGTAAGCAAAAAACAAATATTTTTTTGAAATATGAAACTATATTTTAATAGACGTTTGTAAAAGTGCAAATAGTTAAATTCTAAAGATTTATAATTTCTAAACTTTATTCATCTTAATATCTTAAGCCATATTTCAGTAAAATTGTATATGTTCTTTTTTACGCGTTTGTATTTTTAAAATTTAAAAGTTGACAACACCGTGAAATTACTTTAGAAATTCTGTTCTTACATTTATTTGAATTATTATGTTATTTGAATTATTATGAACTAGTTCTTAATATTTATGGAAACCGAAACCTGTAAAATATGAAGTGTTTCATAATATTTTGTAATTATGAACCCGTTCTTAAAACGTATGAAGAGGTTTATATTATGTATGTGCGTCTTCATAATATAAAATAGGGAATTGTAGAAACATTTTTTAATTATGAAATTTTCATAACATTTAAGAATTTGGACACATTAAATATGATTTTTTTTATGGACATAATTCATAATAACTATGTTCGAACTTATAAAAAACACTGGGAAATTAGGAACACTTCCTAAATAGTAAGTAAGCTTCATATATAATATGAACGTTTAAAATGATGAACAATTTTTATAAAAATTATGAATTTTATTTTGTTGTGTGTAGAGTATATAAATAAAAACAATTGTATTTATTTTAACAAAACAATTTATACTATTTTTATTACAGGGTGGGCCATTTAAAATTTGAAATTTGAATCATCTATAAAAAAAGTAGTGATTATTTTTTCAAATGTCTGGTTTTATTGAAAAGTTTGAACTTGTCATTTAAGAATGTAACACAATATCATTCATATGACTACCACAACTGGCTCGGCAGTACCTCATCCGATCAAACAAATTTTTCAATACATTTTCGATTGTTTCGATTGACGGTAACGGCGGCTCCTTGCTCATTTTCGAAGAAAAATGGCCCAGTCGTGGTAGTCATATGAATAATATTGTGTTCCATTCTTAAATGACAAGGTTCAAACATTCCAATAAAACAAGAAATTTGAAAAAATAATCAGTACTTTTTTTATAGCCGATTCAAATTTAAAATTTTAAATGGCCCACCATTCTTGGATATTTTTTTTGCTTGCCGAAAATGTTCGAAATTCAGTGTAAAAACTGCCTCAGTATAATGCTGTCAAGTTTTTCCAAAAAGTGTCAAAAAAGGTCATCACGAAAAGTTTGTTAAAGTCGAAAATAACATGAATATAAAAAAAGATTATCTGCTGAAATTGTATGTGAATTCGCCAACTTTAAATATACTTCTCCATATAAAGCAAAAATGTATCATTAATTAAATTTCAAAAATTTCTTTCCATCGACACAACACTTACAATGGTTACTGTAACCACAAAACAACAAAAACCTAAATATAAATTCTTGTGGCCCAAAATTTGAGTTGCCCATATTCGAATTCCTTTAATATCGGACTGTTAAGTTTAAAATCTTCATACAAATATAAGCTCTTCAATCAAATATTATATAATAATAAATCACCATAATCATAATATTTTTTTCTCCGTGCGCTCTTTCCAATCATAAGTTATTCCTAGTTAAGTTAATATCAGATTTGAAATGAACCATTTTTTAGAAGTGTATTTAGCCATTGGTCATACATAGACAAACCGATATGTAGTTGTAGCATAATCTATGTTATATTGGTTTGCTTTACATGCCAGCACAAAAACGTAAAATAACTGATATGGTTTTTTTAGTAACCACAAAATTGTGTTTTTGGACAAATAATTAAATTGAAAATTGTTGAGTTCTAGTGCATGCATAGAATGAGGCTTATGCTTAATGTTTTCAATTGGATTTTGTACTAAGTTTGTTAACTTTTGCATATAGGGTGATTTGAAAGCAAATAATATTTTTAATTTGAAATAACCCAGGTAAAAATGTACATAAATTAATGCATATAAGTTTAATGAAGCCATACTAAATTTTAGCTAAAATAAAGAAATTTTACAATTAAAAGGAGGATTTTTGTCGAACAAAGTACATTAAAAACTTGAATTTAAGAGAGAAATATCGAATCATAAAATTTACACCTTTTCAGATGTAACCAAAAAAAACTCTTAGAATTTTCGAAACTAACTCACTGATTTGTATGGAATTAAGATAAGTGATAGATAAACATAAATCAAAGACCAACTTGACTAATTTTTCCGGGCACCGGGATTAGGTTATTTTTTTGAAGAATTCAAAAATAATAAATAATTTTTTATAACAACATCTTTAAAAAAAGTATCAAAATACCAGGAATAGCTTTTTAAAATTCTACATATGCATAAGTAACTTAGAGGGAAATACCACAAAAAATTAAAAAAAAACTTAAAATGGGTTGATTTTTGATATTCTTTTTAACCACTTAAACTCTTAAGAAGACTCGAAACGAAGACAGGTCGATTAATTTTTTTCTATTAAAATCATAGTCTTTAACTCAAAATTAGTTTGAAACCATTTCAAAGTATTCTTTATGAATTTGCGAAAATCTGGCAGAGGTAATCCAAGACAATATGTCACTACCCAAATTTGGCAGTTCACCCCTTACACTCACCAAAAAAAGTCTGTAATGGCAACTGAAAATTTTGCTGTTATTACGGGAAATTCTGCTAATTTGAGCCCAGCGGTATTTTTTACTAACCTTAACAACACATGTCTGCTGACGTGTAGTACAATGAAGTTAGTAGAAAAATTAGTAGCCGCTACTAAATTTTAGTAGACTTTTTGAAAAGTGGAATTTAAAATCTTTTTGCTAAAATCAGCAAAAAAAATTAGTAAAAATATTAGTACAAAGTTTTAGATTTATTTTTTTTATCGAGCATCAAAAATTTTGATAAGATGTTTTATACAAAATGAAAAAAAAATCAAAGGCTTAAAAATGTTAAAAATTGTTAAAACATAAACGAATTTATCATTTTGTTTTAATTTGTAATTTCTGTTTTGAAAAATATTTTAGTCATTTTTTTTTTACTTTTAAGGTTAAATTTAATTGTTTTTAGGGCTGATTTTTAGAACTAAAAAACCTTTTTAGTGCTATTTTAAGTGGATGTCCTCTTTTTAGACATGAGTCGGTATCTTCACTTCCGATCCCTTTTTTAATCCTATGTAACATTTTAGGGAAATTTAAGTTTGTAGGTGTAAGTTTTAATTAGAAATAACATTTCCTTCAATATCCACTTTTTTAAATTAGTATTTTTTTTTTTGCTAATTTTAGCAAATCGGTTTTCAAAAATTTGTAAAATGATTTCTAAAATTAGCAACGAAAGTTTGTAGATATTCTGTAAAAACTCTGTAATTTGTAAAATGTAAATAGCAAAAAGATTTGCTAAATAATAATTTTTTTACTAAAAATCAGTACAAAAATAGTAAAGTGGGATTGAAAACCGTTTACAAATTTTTCTACTAACTTTTTTTTCTGAGTGTATACTGCAGATATGACAATGCCCAACCTCAGCATATGACGAGCAAAAATGATATGCCCTGATATCTGTTCAAGTTGAGATGTTATCGTTTTAAATTTCAATTTGTTCTGCTTGCAAAATATTTTGTACTCCTGTCGGAGTTCTCCAATAAAAACTGTTTTCATATATAAGCTGATTTAAAGCATTATCCATAAAAATCTGATACCTAACTACGGGGCCGAATTTTTAGGAGTGAAAATCGCTTGCGGACTCGGGTTATCGACATGAACCTGTACCCATAGAAGACAGGCCCTGTCCCTCATAGAAACCTCATTGCAATGGAAAGTTCAAGTGCCAAAAGCGCAACCTGTCTGTCACTACAGATACTAATAATATTGTTCTTTTATCGGTTATCTAATTTACCTCAGCTAAAATATCAAAAATCTTAGTATGACAAACTTTCGCTATTTTATCCATTTCATTAGAGTATCGGGTTGTTGGTAAACATCTACAAGCATCAACTTGAGGATGTCACAGCCTTCTGCTACTTTGGCAGTATTATTCCCAATTCCGGTGGATGTACCGAGGATATTCATAACCGACTATCAAAGGTCAAGCAAGCATTTGAAATTCTGAATAAGTTTTGGAGCTCAGCTAACATTGCAGTACCTACAAAAAGTAAGGTGTTTAACAGCAATGTAAAGTATGTACTGCTTAACGCATCGGAGACTTGGAATTTAAGGAACCTGAATATTCAAAAACTACAAGTCTTTGTTAAGAAGTGCCTTCGCCGAATCCTTAAAATATTTTGGCCCCAAACTGTATAAAATTCTGAGCTTTGGTTGCGAACGCAATAGGTTTAAATTGAGCATGAGATCAGAATACGCAAGTACAGATGGTTGGCACATACCCTACGTAAGCTAGGTGATGACATCAACAAAAAAATCCCTTAAAGATACCTTCGGCTTAATATATTTTGTACACATTAGGGTATTATTAATAGTTCCCCCTTAATACTTAACCTCTGCGGACAGTTATAGAGTAACTCTCTTTATGACTTGAATTCTAAAATTTCTATGTTCGGTTCTACGGGTAGTGCAGTTTGATTCTGATATACAACTCATGCCTCACATGTCATGGCAACTGTCAGTTAGATTCACAACATTTAGCATTTTAAACAAACTATTCTAAGAGATCTTCCAGACATCACTGGCATACATCATCCTCATAAGCCTGTATGTGAAATATCGTCGATCGAATTCGGTCTTTGGAGGATTTTTCAGAGCAGACAAGTTGTGGATAGTAAGAAAAACCGGGTTTCGAGGCATTTTAATATCGCAGAGGACGAGATGGCTGACGAACTCGCCAAGAAAGTTTCTTCTCTGAGCACAGTCAACTTGTAGAACGTAAAAAATTTCAATTTTTTTTAAGGCTGAACTGCGTGAATGGACTATTATTGCTCATAGAAAAATGTGGGACAACGAGGCTGTAAGTGAGACCTCTAGAACTATATGGGGAGATTCGGATAGGGGAGGAACTAAAGGACTTTTGAACTCGATAAAAGGGAACTCATTAATAATTAAGTAATATCAGCAAGCTTTTAACCCTGACTCCCATTTCACACACGGGAAGTTTACTTGCGCAAGTCTTAAATATACACTTGATCGTACCTTTAATTTGTTTTGTCATCCAAAATTTCTCACACGATGTTAAAAAATACAAAAATTGCTAAAACAAACTTTCCCTGCAAGTTTAAAAGAGAATTAAAGAAAACTTGCTGTGTGTGTGAACCTGGCCCTAGGCACACCTATTCCGAATGGGCCCTGTAGTCTCAATAACTTGTAGGAATGGCGGGAACTTTGATATAAGTCGCTTGTAAAGAGTATCTTCACTTCCGAATCCTCTTTTTTAACCTACTCGATCTAACCCAATATTCATCTTTACCAAAAGTGAGAGCAGACGGAAGACCCACCACGACATTTTAATCCATAACTACTCTGGATGGTATATACCAGTCACAATGAGTTGTACCAATAACACATTGTTTAATTACATCAATTCACCGTCACTGTGCAGCCTAGAAATATCACTAACTTCCTTTTGCAGATTTGCCTAGGTTTCATTAAGTTTTCTAATATAATCAATCTTTGTTGCATTACCTCTTTGAAACACATTACATGATCCAGCTTTACCTCTCAGGTTATTAAGCTCCTAATTATAAATAAAAAAAATAAAGTTTGGCTTGCCCCAACATTTTGTTATAATTTTCATCTATTTTACCAAAATTTTTCTAATTTATATTCTTTCTCATTTTTAGCACTTAATTTAAAAGTTTTATAGAATTTTCCAAATCTTTATTATTTCCCCATTTCGCCTGGTCTGCTTTCCCTCAAATTCCAATTTCTTGAACTCAACTTCAACTGAATCTATTTGCCAACAAGCAAGCTGAGTTCAACACGATTACGACAAAATTCTAATATTTAATAGGGGAGAAGAAAATAAAATACGTGTATTTGTTAGCCGTCTAAAGTTACGTTTAATGGTTAATCAGTGGAATTAAAATGCAGCTAAAAAAATTAGATTTTTCTTTTCTACCACATATTTAAAGTTTATAAAGATCTGCCGGCCCGCCCTGATGTAATAAATATATGTTATGATGTATGTTATAATAAAGTAATTTTCTCCATATGCTACACTTTCGCAACATATGGCTTCTTTTTGAAAAATTGTCCTATAAAAAGTCTTCTTTAATTTTTTTTTACAATATCCTAATTGTCAGTCACATGTTAAACTTAAGTCTATTGTCAACAAGGACTTACCGCATGTCTACATATTATGTTTTTCCTTTTAAGTTTATTTTCAAAAATTCTAAATGACAATAAAAGCCTTTTTGTATTAGCTTTTAATAACTTTTTTTTCAAAAAAATACCCCTTATTAAATTCCACTTTAAACATGACTTTGAGTAAAAAAAAAAAAATTAACCAGAAATTGTAATATTTATTTACTTAAATACCTATTGTTGTTTGTATGTTAAGAACAATAAACTGTAAAAGCTTTGTATGTTTTGTTTCAAGCCTTTTTATTTTGAAGATTCTTAAACATAATAAATACTTTCTTTCTTTTTTTTTTTTAATACATACAATAAAACTTTCAAGCATACAACTTACCATAAGGTACGTATATGTCACCACATATCCACATTGTGGATGTAGGTAGCGACATCAGTCTCGAGGGTACTTTAATGTTTAAATTGTATTGTACATGCACTCGTATGTATTTTTAAAAATAAACACGCACACATTTACATGATGGTTGACAATGTACATACATATATTTTATTTGTTGTTTGCTGTAAGACCTAATAAGTGTTTGTATGACCGACGTCACGGTACGATCCTGTGTGGTTGTTATATTTGACAATACTTAAGGAAGTTAAAATTGTATAAAAAAAAAAGTGAAACATAACAAAACACTTAATGATAAACGTGGGACAGACATAGACTCACGTCTACATTATACTTGACGTAACAAAGAGTAACAACTTCCAACAATATGAGTGTAATAAATGTTTTATATTAAATTTGTTTTAATTTTAATATTGTTTTATTACAATTTGCATAAAAAATAAACTAAATATGCGAAAACTAGCATGGTTGAATTTTTTCAAACTTTTTATATCAATACACAATAAATATTTGGAGAAAATGTGTAAGCAGTATTTGCTTATGCTTCATTGAACAATTCGTCCCTTTGGTGTTGCCCTTAACAGAAAGCTCGAAACCGACCAGAGTGAATTATTTATTAAAAAAATAATATCTTCTAAATGCAACAAAATAAAATAATGATATAAAAACTTAATGAAAATATGGACTTTTGGCTGTTCACATAAAGTAATAGAAAAAAATGTTTTATGGGGTTGTCAATTTTTGTTTTTTACTATATTTGTGTTACCTCTATATTTATCTTCCTTTATTCGATCTTTAATATTATATTATATTATTCCTTCAAATCGAGTTGAAGATCTTTTTACAAAAAATAATAATGATTATTTATTATTTCCTTCCAATATTTCGTCTCCACATTGGGTGACTTCTTCAGGGAAATTATATAATTATATAATTTAATAATTATATAATTTATAATTTAATTTATTTTAATAATTATATAATTTATAATTTTATAATTTCCCTGAAGAAGTCACCCAATGTGGAGACGAAATATTGGAAGGAAATAATAAATAATCATTATTATTTTTTGTAAAAAGATCTTCAACTCGATTTGAAGTAATAATATAATATTTGTGTTACCATATGGCAACTATGTCCGGGGTGGAAAATTTAAAGATAAATCTGAATGAAATTGCTGAAAAAGTTCACTCAAGGCCGAAAGGGGGACTAGGTCCAAGTATTGTCTGTTTTTCTTTAAATTTAAGAACGTTGTGGTGTACTTGCATTAAACTGTTACATAGAAAGTTGAGGGTTCGATCCCCAGTGACGGCAATTTAAAAAACTAATATGTATAAGTTTTCTATACCTCATATATTTTTTGCATCGTCCTCTTTTGGTGTTCCCATAGCACTTAACCCCAATGAAGTAAAAATAACATAACTGCGCTATGAAGTAAAAAAGCTTCAACAATTCCACTCTGCAAAGAAAACAACACAATAATTAATAGGAAGAATTTCCTGAGTGTTTCTTCCCTTACACAAAAATAATGAAAAAATTAAAGGTATGATTTACGGTCCTATGGTATATTTACAATCTAAATTTGAATAAGATATCTACGGTTTCGTATATACCATAACAACCCGTATGCCTGAATATGAACCGATTCTAACCAAATAAGGGGTCGTCCGTTGGCCAATATAAACTTATGTACCTAGTTTAATATAAATAAATTTTTATTTGCAATCCTTATTTCGATTACAACGTTTACATCAACACAGCAACGGATGTACTGATTCTAAATCTATTGGTTACTGTAAGGGGGACTAAGTCCAATATTTTTGTTTGTAACTACATTAGCAAGAACTTATTACACTTTGAGCACACAGGAAAATATCCCAGTCAAATCACACATTATATATTTCAAGAGTGAGTGCACTGTTGTCCAAGCTATGCGCTTGTTGAAGAAAAGCACATTTATAAGGCTGGCTTGCTATTGGAAAACACTAATGGTGCCCGAAGTCGTATGGTGCACATCGATGAGGATGCGATTGCTGAGGCCGAAAGTGTGCAACTCTATCCAAGAATATCGACTTGCGATCGAGGATGAGCACGAGGAGAATTTATAGAAAAATCTCGGATTATTCGCTTACATGGTCCATTTGACTCAGCAATTGAAAGAAAACGACCATCGACTTCGTCATGTCTTCTAAGTTTGGCCCTCAAATTTGACTGAAAAATTATCATCTTTATTTAAATGAGGCGCATTGTCATGCCGGTGGCAATGTCAACAAACAAAATTGACGCATCTGTAGATTGGAAACCCTGCACGTTATTGGCAAAAAACAATACATCCCCAGAGAGTGATGGCATTTTTTTCGAAAATGATGTTGGTCGCGCCATTTCACTGAACAGTGAAATTGAAGGTATGAACTTGGATACTCTTTAGTTTCAGCGGGATGGTAAACCCTGTCACACAGCTTATCAAACAATCAATCAATCTATTGCACAATAAGTTTGGTAATCTTGGTGTCAGCTGTCTTGGTGTTGTCCATTAGCCCCTTCGGAGCTGTGACTTTTCTTTGTGGGGTGCCGTTAAAAACCAATGATATGCGAATAATCCAGAAACGATTCACTCCACACGTCCGAGCCATTCGTGAGTAAGAACTAAAAACTCTCAACAACGTATTGGGGGACAGGATGAGCTACTTTTACTCATGTGGGCAGCCACATGAGTAAAATCGTGATTCATTATTTCAATAAAGCCATAATATACCAAAATAAAAAGGGTTACAAAACCGCCTACTCAACCCGCTTTGGCTAGAAATATGAAATTTAAAGAATGAGTAGAATTGAAACACTAAAATTGGAATAGAACGATTAACCAAATTGAATGGAATGGAACGGGAAACAGGTGATAATGAAATACTAGACAAGGTAATGAAAAGGAAGGTGAATGAATAGACCCATTACTTTAGAGTCAACATAGCAATTGCGTGTAATGCGTATAAAGATAGATTACCATAAAAAAAATCTTACACAGATTTTTCTAATTATATAATACGATTCCAAAAGTTTCGGAAATCGAACATTAGTTATCTTGTTGTCAGCCAAGAACACTATCCCCTATGTTATCAGTGCTTATAAAAGTTGAATGCTTAAAAATAAATAAAAAAATATTACGCTGTTGCTTACAAAAATACAAAATATAATGTATCTAAATATAATTTTTTAAAAATATTGCAAATATTACCAATGATCTGGAATTCAATACTCCATGAATTAAAATAATGCAGAACTTAATTAGCTATTATAACAAGGTAATACATGAGCATATGCGCCTATTAACAAAGTTTTTCTGGAAACCCTAAATCTGTAAATCGTTTTTTTTAAATAATGTTTCAGAAACTGCACTCAGAATATTATGTTTGTAGATTAATTAAAAAGTTTTCAGTTCATTTAAATTTAAAGGAACATACATTTATTTTTCAAAGAATTATTTATTTTATTTTTAATTATACATTTGTTGACAATGATTTACTGTCATTTACCGATTGTTTCAGGTTCATTTATTTTTTTTTTCATTTGTTTGAAATGTAATACAAATTTACCCCCAAAACGAAAATTTGTGGTTTATTTGTTTTCGTTAAAGGTATTACAGATTTTAGTTTACAAGCAAAAAAATATAAAAATAATCCAAAAATTCCAATTTTGTCTTTTATTAAATTGTTTGTTTATATTCAAAATTATTTCAATTCCACTTACAAGAACTTCATAAGCACATACACACATATGGTGATTCACACATAATGTGTCTGTGTGAGTATACATTTTGTAGATTAACAAACAAACAAATATACAAATAACGGAAACAATTTAGATAAATGAATACATCAGTTATTGTTAACGGAATTGGTAGGTAAAATTTTAGTATTTATTTTAATCTGATTAATCATTTGTTTTTTACTGATGTGTTAAAATAATATTTCAATATAAATAACCAAAACCATTTGATTTAAATGAAATATAATAGACCGGTTTTTACATGAAATATCATTTCTTTTAAATGATATTTTCTGTTATTTTAACATACAAAGTATTATATGTGAAAAAAAATCAGCAAAACTGTGATTAAAACAAAAGTTTTCAATGGAAAATATTTGTCAAAATTTATTAATAAAAAATTGGCATTAATAGACAAAAAAAAACTAATTTAATTTAAATCAAGCTATAAAAATATAAAAAAAATATACTGGGAAAATGGTACATTTCGAAAAAAGAAAAAATTTCTGGAAAAGAAATCTGAGTTAAAAAATATTGAATTTTATATTCTCAATTTAAAAAAAATTTGAAATTTAAAATATTATTAAGTTAAGTTGATGTAAACTAACTTTATTATGTAAAGTTTTATAGTTCCTCATATTCCTTTAATACTTTATGCTTAAAACCACAAGTTGTTGACATGCTAAAAGTTCCTTTTTTTAATACAATTTTCCTCTCATGTTCCTCCATCCGACTGTAAAACACTGGCATTTTTTTTTAATTCATTATAATAGTCGGTATTTTTTTTTCACTTTGTTTTTCTTAAGAGATACTATACTACATTGTTTGTTGAATTAAGCATACCATGATAATTATGAAGCGACTGAGCGATGATGATGTTGATAATATGTTATACTACTCAACTAAAGCAAGTTATTTTTAAACGCCTCTTAATATTCGCCTGCATTGTGAAAAATAACCACATGAAATTTTTTTTATTTTTTTTTTGTTCCACTAAATACCACACTTAAACTGATGAACCTTATGTGCCCACCTACATCCTCACTTACACATGCGTCTCTACTTCACTGCATACATACTCCCACGTATCATCAACATTTAATCAGATGGAAAGCTTCTTAGAGCAGATAACAAGTATACTTTGGTATTTATATGTAGACCTTATCGTTTTGGATATTGAAACAAACAAAAAGAAAAGGAGAAGAAGGAAGAAGGGAATGTATGGTGGAGCTTGTTATTTAAGCATGTATTTACATAGTTCATTTTAGGTTTTTGCTAACGACAATTTATACAGAAAGTTGAAAAAATAACAAATTTTTATGCATATAGAATTTTTTATTTCAAGTTTAATTTTTACCCAAAATATATTCAGCATTTTGTTTTCCTATCAAAATGTTTTAGATATCCCAATACTTAAGCAGCATGGTGTCCAATATATGCTAAATATTTTAGCCTTGATATGAAAAGGGTTTGCTTCAAATATTTCGGTTCATTTTTTTTTTTTTTGCATCTTTAAAAGGAGTGTAGTCGAAGGGTATTATATCTTATTCATTGCTGATTTTATTGTTATTGTCATCATGGTTATGTGTATTTAATATTTTCCATATTCCAATGCCTATGTCTATGTTTATACATATTATAGTGAGTTTCATATTTATAAGAACACATTTCTTTTTTAAACAATTCTTATGGTAACACGCAAAGAAAAAACATGGTTAGGACAATCATATTCGAAAGCATTATATAGTTTTAGATTGTATGTAATATAGTTATCATATAATGACAAAAAAAACATAATCTTACAAAAATATTATGATTCGAAACTATAAAAAAGTTATATAAATTAAAGAATGTTACTTTTAGAAATGTTTTTCCAAAAGAAAAATTTGAATTAAGGATTTTTTCAAGAAAACTTCTTTGCTGGACTTTTTTTAAAAACTATACTTCAAAAAAACATTTAAATTCTAAGAACTTTTTTAATAAAAAAACATGGATAGAAAAAATCTTAGGTTCTAAGGATTTTTTTTAGAAAGTCCTTAGAGTATCAGAACTTTTCTTTTAGAAAGAGTCCTTCGAATCTAAGAATATTTCTTTAAAAAAACCCCTTAGAATCTAAGTATTTTTCATGAAGAAAAATCCCTTGAATTTAAAAATTGTTATTCAAAGCAACACCTTAGAAACTGTCAAGGACATGTTTTATTTGTTTTACATTTATTCAATGATTGTTGTCAGCATGTTATAGTTCCATAATTATCATATTTTTTTATAGTAAAAATTTTTGTTACCACAGTATGGTTACAGCCAATCATGTTTAAAAATAGAAAGTTGCAGTCATGATATAATAAAATATTTACTATAAGGATGATTGTAGCCAACATATTGATGGTTAAATCCTGTTTATTGACCAATAAATTGATTGTGACAACCATACCCTTATGCAGCAAGAATAATCACTCAGAATATTATGTAGTTAACTGTTTGTAGTTTAATAAAAAAGTTTTCCGTTCCATTTAAAAATAAAGGAACATACATTTATTTTTCAAAGAAATATCTATATTAACTTTTTTATACATTTATTCGAAATAATTTACTATCATTTACCGATTTTTTTCAGTTTCATTTATTTTTTTCATTTGTTTGAAATTTAATAAAAATTTACCCACAAAACGGAAACTTGTGGTTTATTTGTGTCCGTAACAGTTATTACAAATTTAAATTTTGTTTGCTGTCTGTTTCAAAAAAAATATTCAAAAAATTTCAATTTGTTTTTTTATTTAAATTGGTTGTATATATACAAAATTTTTCAATACAATTTACAAGAACTTCATAAACACACATACATATACAAATACATTCACACAAAAAGTGTTTATAGCTTCATATGCATATATACATTTTGTATTGTACGAGTATATTAAAAAAAACAAAAAATACAAAAACGGAAATAATTTCAAATAAGTGAAAAAAACATTTATTTTTTAAGGATTGGTGGGTAAAATTTTGACATTTATTTTAACTGATTATATCAGTTGTTTCTTACGGATGTGTCAGTTGATTAATCAACATTTAAAAATAAATAACAAATGGCATTTAATTTAAATGAAAATTAAGTAGACCGGTTTTTAAATGAAATATCATTTCTTTTAAATGATATTTTCAGTTATTTTAACTTACAAACTTTTTTAAGTGATATAGTAACAGTGATCATGTTGCAACGATGTTTTTTACCTGCATGTATGTGAGTCGGTCAATGGGCACATACGCACAAAGTGGGGTAGCATAAATACGTAATATTAATTTGTTACATAATGCTTTTTCTTAAATGGGTGAGTCTATATTTTATTTTGATAATTTCAAAACGGATTAAATTTTTTAAAAGAAAAATTTTAAGCGACAACGAAAAATATATTGTGAGTAAGCGATAATTAAATGAAAAACTTCACTAGTGAAAAAAAACCTCAGAAAAATAATGCATTTTTTTGTATTGTATTGTGAAATTTTGGTTTGAAATTCGACTTAAAAATGGCAAATTTTGAAGTTTTTTTTTAAAATTTTAAAATTTTCGGAAAAATTTCATCAAATTTAAAACCAAATAATAAAATTTTAGAAAATGCCAAAATTTATGATTTTTAGTACAATTAAAAAGCAGCAGTCTAAGGTATGTGAAAACAAAAAATCCGTTCTTTGACATAAACAGAATTTCTTTTATATATTTTTTTTCAGATAATAAGTATTCAAGATCAAGGTCTATTTTATACAAAATTTTTTCATATCTGAATTTTTGTGCTAATTTTCGTAGAGTATTCATATAACTTTGAAACGCTCTGAAAACTGTGAAACTTCAAAAATACACAGAGAAAATATATTCATTGAGACAACAAAATTATTTGCCAAACGAATGGTTCGGGTGAAGTCACCGCCATATGAGTTTGTGGCCACAGAAATTCGGTTAATACAACACAATTTCAATTAAAGCTAAATATTTAAATTGTGTTAGGAATACATTTGGTTACCACAACTAAATTATTCAAGTGGCAAGGAATTCGGCTGTCACAATGAAACTGTTTTCTCCGCAACTACAACTTTCTATCTCACACTAAAATGCTAAGACGAATAAATCTTCTGAAGACCCCAAAGCTATCGATACAGTATTATAAGAATTATTTAGAGAAGAAAACTGTTATTATAAATATGAAACACACTTTATATAAGGGAGTCCTACTTAAAAAAAGAAAAGAATAGAAATAACACCATTCAAACAATGGGTACACGCAATGATATAATTGTGGGAAGAGTCCTGATTCTTTTTATAAACAGAGCGGAAACAGAGATAAATCAGAATTGGTCGAAAAAGTAATTTAAGAAAATACCGGTAATATCAAATATGAAAGGATTTTGTTTAGACGTTTCTAACAAACGCCATGCTTAATATACCACTACTACACGTCTCAGTAAACAGTGTCTCCGGGAGTTTGCTAATATTCAGGGAGGTGACCTGCGGGGCCATATGAAGATATCGGTGTTGTGGATTGCCGACCCCCTGTCCAATATCAAGCAACACTCAGGACATTTTTGTCCTATCATGTGTCGTCAAGACTTGTCCTGGGCTGCATTGTGTATCTCAAAAGACTCCGTGGATGCAACAAATAAATTTATAACTTTTGGTCACAATAAATAGGGCCTTTATAACCTAATTTACGCTAATTGTTTAAAAGCAACAACCATATATAGTTTTGCATGCGTGATCATATTGTAACCATGCCCTCCAAAATATAGTTCTAATTTCCATTAAATTCACGAAAAAGCCTTTTATCGGGACACCCTACCATACATACATATAATAAGATCTGCTGATTGCCATTATAATAAATAATCATTCTCCGTTTGTTTCAAAACATTCATTGTTAAGTTCAGGCCATACTACATCATGTGATTAGCATTTGTAATGAGTTACTGATGTCAAATAATGTTGTCTGCAAAATGTGAGGATTTGAAGTGATTGTATAACGAAAAGTATAAGGTAGAAAGAGTAGAAGGTAGTAAGAATGGTCTCTTTTCTAAAGTAGATTGTGCTGAGAATTTTTGCTTTAATATTATTAGTTACGTTAATAATTTTCCTATTCCCTTTGGGCCTTGCCATAAAAACAAATTTTAAATTTAAAGTATGTATGTATGTATTGTATGTATGAAACTCTTACAAAAATATTATTATTTTTCCAAATGTTTTGATTGGTTAAAAACAAATCAATCAATTAGAAAACGTTTAAAATAAAAATAAGCGAATTTGAAAATGTTAAATTTAAAATAAGAGTCTATTAAATATTTATAGGTATACTTTGAAATCCTAGAAGACCAACAACACAATTCGTTAACTATTGCAATCTTATCTAATATTTATAATTGTTAAATTTGTATGTAGTTTGAAATGGTTAGTGTTAAGCTTTATTTATTTATAATTTACCCACTTCGAGTAATTTTTTGTTTTTATTTGAATCTAAAAACATAATATTCGAATTTTTTAATGTATTAAAATTAACATCATGAATTTTTTTATTTTTGAATCACTCTAAAATTACCTTAAGGGCTGCTTTGGACCGACAAAAATGTTTAAATAATTAAGTAAAACACATTAGTTTTATTACAATGGCATTAGACCAGAAAGCCTGTGTAATAATAACAATCATCACTGTACCGTACTAAAATTATCATATTTGTGAATTTTCAATTACCATTAAAATTTCACTACAATTGACTGAAACTAATGCAAATGAAAAAATTTACAATAAAAAATAATTAATAATGAAACATATTGTATTTATGCATAAAAAACTTACAATAATTAACTAAGAGGGATTTGTTCGCAAATAAATATCCTGATAAATTAAAACGAACAATAGTTTAGGGCAAGAAAGTTTTAATACATAATTATTTGAAGTATCTCTTGAAATGAATTGATTAGAATATTAATCCGAATTTGAAAAATAATAAATGGAATAAGTGGTATTAAAACATAAGACATTAGAAATAAAATGGGAAGGCGGAACATGTAAAATTGGAACACTAAACACAGGGAAGTAATTTATATGGACCAAGCCTGGATTTTAGTGCTATTTAGTCAATTTTATTGTAATTTATGTTTTTTATTCTCGAATTAAAAATTTAATTTATATTAATCAATGAAATCCGACTCTTTATATTACACTGTAAGTAAAATTTCAACTTTTAAAATGACTCACAAAAACCACGATATAAGTAAACTTAATTTTGGGTCGTAGAATTCAGTGGCTAACCCTGTTTTGAAGAGTCAGGTCATTTTAATAAGATATTTAGATTTTAAGTTTATATTGACTCAAAAAATTGTTTGATTAAATTTTACTGAAAAGACTTAGAAAACTCTTTTGCAATGACTTTATTTATTGATTTTTTTTACTTATTTACTATGAGTATTTGTTAATATTTTTTCATTGGCAATCACAAAAAAAAAAAAAATTTAAAATTTTTGTTCATAAAATAAAACGGCATAAGGGTCATTAAAATCTAATACAATAATATTAAGTATACGTATTGGAGTACCTTAACTCAAATTAAATGTAGAATTAATATTGGGGTATCATTATATTTTAAACGACAAATATGTAGTTATAACTCCTTATCTTCCAGATTAAAAATAATAGTAATAAATAGTAAATAAGTTTATAAAACAATAAATTAAGTCACGGGAAATCAATTTCCAAAGTCTTTTCGTCAAAATATTATCAAAAAATTGTTTGACTCAATACAAACTTATAATCTAAATATATTGTTAAAATGAGCTGACTCTTAAAAACGGGGTTCGCCACTGAATTCTACGACCCAAAATTAAGTTTACGTATCGCAGGGTTTTCGTGTGTAATTTTGACGTACTTACTGTGTTGTTATCAATTAAAAAAAAAATTGTAACTGATAGAAATAATTCCATTGCAATTAATATCACTGGAATATTAATAAAAACTTAAAATTTTTAACTCAATTAATTAGTCCCATGTATGCAAAATATTACCGTCCTATGCTGCATTGAATAATAGAAAATATTAAGTAGAATTTGGTATTTATTACACTTACAAAAAAGTTTTAAGAGAATCTAGTAAAATTTACACTAAAAAAAAATTACTTTTGAAATAAGTGAAAACACTATTAACAAGTAAAACCATCAAATTCGTCTTTACCAAATTTTTTTGTATATCCTTCACAGTTTTTTCGTTACAGACAAATTAAAAAAACTTAATTGAGAAAACACTGTAGATATGAAAATCAATTTTGTTTTAAAAAATAAATTTTTGAAGTGAAAAAAAAATTTATTATCGTCAAAAACAATTTTGGATTTTGAAAAAAATTTTATAATTTTTTTTTATTCTCCTGACGTTATTGTTCTTGTTATTCTACTATGATAAAAAACATTAATATGTATGGGAAATTTATAAATAGAAAGCTTTCATTCATAAATTTTTTACCGCTGGCTCGAAAGGAAAAGAAGCAATCTGGGTAAAAACGAGCAACTCCACATTCGTCTTCGCCTTATGATCGCCATTTTAACGGACGGACAAAATAACATAGCTAGATAGACTTAGACCTTAAAGATCTTATATACCTATGTTTCCATATGTTACAAACGGAATTACAAAACTCATATGCAGAGCATGAAAATTTTGATTAGTGATTTTTGCTGACTATTTTTCAACTTTGTTTAAATGACCCATATAAGTTGTAAAAATAATTAAAAGTCTTTTAAAACAAATTTCAATATTTTAACTGACATTCAGTGGTGTGTTTTGAAATTATAGTGGAGGACTTTACCCCTTAGAGTAAAGTCATTGAAGACGCTTTTAATTAACACAGAGTGAGTAATATGACCAGCTGGATTATAGAATACGTTTTGGAGCTTGTACTCATAAAAAAAATTCCAATCGAATCGAAAAGTGTATTTTAATTGTGACAACCAATAAATTCAATAAGCACAACCAAATTAAAATTGTGTTTCTAAATATTTTGGGTGTTGCAACAAAAATTTAGTTCTATTAACCGAATTTTGTTGTGGAAACCAATATTCAATTGTACCAACCGATTACAGTTGTAGAAGCCGAATTTTAGTTGGAAAGTGACAAATTCTGTGTATAACTTCTGCAAATGTTAATAGTTTTTAAACAAATTTTACTGAGATAATATCCTAAAAAAACTACACTCAGAATATTATGTAGTTAACTGTATGTAGTTTAATAAAAAAGTTTTCCGTTCCATTCAAAAATAAAGGAAGATACATTTATAGAAATATCTATATTAACTTTTTTATACATTTATTCGAAATAATTTACTATCATTTACCGATTTTTTTCAGTTTCATTTATTTTTTCATTTGTATGAAATTTAATAAAAATTTACCCACAAAACGGAAACTTGTGGTTTATTTGTGTCCGTAACAGTTATTACAAATTTAAATTTTGTTTGCTGTCTGTTTCAAAAAAAAAAATATTCAAAAAATTTCAATTTGTTTTTGTTCTTAAATTGGTTGTATATATACAAAATTTTTCAATACAAATTACAAGAACTTCATAAACACACATACATATACAAATACATTCACACAAAAGTGTTTATAACTTCATATGCATACATACATTTTGTATTGTACGAGTATATTAAAAAAAAAACAAAAAATACAAAAACGGAAATAATTTAAAAAAATTAAAAAACATTTATTTTTTAAGGATTTTGACATTTATTTTAACTGATTATATCATTTGTTTCTTACGGATGTGTCAGTTGATTAATCAACATTTAAAAATAAATAACAAATGACATTTAATTTAAATGAAAATTAAGTAGACCGGTTTTTAAATGAAATATCATTTCTTTTAAATGATATTCTCAGTTATTTTAACTTACAAACTTTTTTAAGTGTATAAACAAAAAATATGTCTACAAGAAATTTGCCTACAGTATTTTACAGCAGTATTTTTTACTGCCGCAAACTTAGAAAATTTTCCAAAGAAACAAGAAAAAAATTGCCAATAAAAAAATCTTAAAAATATTAAGTAGATTTCGCGAAATTCAAGAAAATAATTTTGACAGAACGGTCACATACAAAGAGCATTATATATTTTAATATTACAGCAATAATATTTTTGAATTGTTGTAAAAATCATATTCTAAACTTTTTCTATCACAATAAGATCCTTTTTTTTATCATACTATGATCTGAATATTATGTAACATTCCTACATATCCATAGCATGATGATATCCTACATTATTCTTCCAGCAATCTCTGGCTTATTATTCACAATATGTAGTCAATGAGTAGTTTATCCATCTCAATAAACTTATTATTAAATTAATTTTAACATTCATTAGCGCGTTAGACTGTTACTCAGAATGATGCAAATTCGATTCCCAGCGACTGCAACATGAATTTATAAAAACAATACGCATGAGTTTTATATCGCACCTACATATCACAGCGCTCTATAACAGTATAAAAGGGCTATCAACTTGAACAATTTTGTCAACTTCCTATCAGTGACAACTGTTCTAAGATTTATCCTCTCGAGCAATTATAGTGATGCCATATTGGAAACCCTTCACCTTACATCTCCTTTCAACTCTTCTCTATTCGCATTCCAAAGAAAGTAGGAAGAATTTTTGGAGTGTTGCGTCTCTTTAAAAAAAAATATAATCCTAATTATCATATTATTACCCTAATGATCATAATATTTCCGCAATAATCATATTACTATCATGTATAAAAAGTTATAAAATCATATTATGGTCATTAGGAACATATTATGATAATTTCGCACAAAATTAAAGTCTTCCACAATCCTAAGGACGACGCTCTTCAATAATATTTTTTCTATGTATGTTAAGTAGACATCCTAACTAGATCGGGTTAATTCTCTTAAAAACAATATCCCTTTATTTTATTTATTTATTTTATTTATTAATCATATAATTTCAAATTATATTTTAATACCCTATCAACAAAAGCCTTCGGCTCGTTAAAGCGAAAACAGACCAGAGCCTCTGGTGGGAATTGAACCCACGACCCCCGCACTGATAAGCTAGCACGCTACCAACTAGTCTACCGGGGCGCTCGCCTTTATTTTATATTTATATTAATAACAATGCATTAAAAATGTACTAACCATCTTATAGTTAGCGAAATTGTACTAATGGCTGCTACAAATATGAAATGATTTTGTTTATTATTTACATGTTCATCCGTTGATTGTCATTAGAAGAGAGACGATGATTATCCAGATAAAACATGATTCTTGAAGAGGGAATAATATGATATCAGAAAAAAAACTCAAAATCTGATGGTGTTTTTCATAGAAAATCCCGCATAAATTTGATTTAAAAATATCAGCCTAATTGCAATTATCTTTTTATATAAAATTTTAGTAATTTGTTTTAATATTGTTTACACCATCTTCCTTCTCAGTGTATTATGCTACTTAGTGAGGACAATAATAATGTGCTACATTAAACAATTGTAATCAGTTTGAAGATGTTTGTCAGAATTGTTACTACACAATTTATTGTGGCTGCATGTAGATGTTGAAATTGTGATTTAAATTTTAATTAATTTAATAAGTTTCGTCCTGTACGGTGGATGGAGTGTCAAACAGACAAAGTGTTTTGATTTAATGTGATTTTACAACAAGAATAGAGTCAAGAGTTTTTTATTTGTTGTAATTAGAAGTTATGCAAAAGTTAATTTGGGTAAAAACATGAGAAAAGTTAGATACAATTCAAGTAAATACAGCTATGGAAACATAAATAGGGTACATCATTGTTTTTTTTTTATTTGTTTTTGTCTAAAAGTAATAAATAAATAAAACTTCTGTTTAAGATTATATTAATTTCAAATCGAATAGTTTCTGATAATAGTTGTATCTTAGCGACAGGCATTAAATATCCCCTAGTAAGAGATATTGGTTATTTAAAAATAATTCAACATTATTCAACCCATTGTGCTGCAGCTAGAAAGCTGGTTGACGACTCCTTGACGGAGAACAAAGTCTTCTCATTTGAACTCCAGCTTTAGCATGAAACCTGAAAAATAAAATTCATGTGCCCTGGTGAATGGAATAACTCACTAAAAATATTCTTTTAGGAATTTTCATCAGAAACATGATAAGAATGAGAGTTGAAAATAGAAAAAGGGTTCCCCATAACGAACTGCCAAAACCAATTTGGCTAGAAATATGTGTTCCATGGACTATGGGCTAATTCGCTGATAATATGGTTTCTAGAATTTTCGCCATGAACGAGGTAAAAAAAATTGTACCTAAATAGATTTGACCAAAAGCCCGAAATTTAAAGAGTGAGGGGATGATACACTCAAATTAGCAAACTAAATGAAAAGGGAAAGGAGTTGACTTGAAACACTAGCCCAGAGGAACAAAATGAAATTGATTGGGAAAAAAGTTGAATTGAAACACTAGACAAAGGAAACAAAATGGAATGGAACATGGCAGAAATGGAATTTAAAAACTGATCAAAATTTGGGCTCGTCAGGAGAAAATAATCCCTTTTAAAGCGCTGTCCAACCCGCTTTGGCTAGAATTCTGAAATTTAAAATATATGTTAATTACAGTATGGGCTAATTCCATTGTTAGTCACTTTTTTGAGTTCTCGCCAGGAACTGCTCTGGATAGATATTTGTAATTTTAAGCATATGTTCCCAAAATTATTTGCATTTTAACAAATAAATAATTTTTATTAATTTCCGACATAAAGGTGGTAAAATTAGGGATAAAAGAGGTTGAAATGCACCCCTTGGTAGCCCATTAGTGCGCGAGTTATTGGTTTGATTCCCTTCAGAGGCTCTGGTTTGTTTATGCCACAACGAACCGATACCCTTCGTCGGTGTGCTTAATATAATATAAAAAATATAAAAAATATATATTTTTCCCTGAGGTATGAGCTAATTTATAAAATGTGGTAAACATAGGTTTTTAAGGGAAAAAGTATTAATTTAACTTTTCAACACAAACAACTGGAGTCAAAAACTGGAAAATTCCATTATAGGTTCCACCTCCAGCGATACATCTACTACACTCCCATTATAGTAGGTCTTATGTACCGGAGCGACTCGAAACTATTACCGACCAAGAACTACGTATCACCTAAGTAGAAGCTGTTACAAGAATAACTGATACCGCATTTTTACGAATTTCCAATTATAAAGTAGTAAAAGAAAAAATGTCCCCTTTAATATCATTTAAGCAAGAAATCTGAATCTTTAAATTGAAACATCCACGACAAAAAGATTAACTAATATAAAGGATGTCCTAAATTCAATCATGATTTAAATAAAATGGAAATCACAGTTTTTTTACATTGTTATTTTTTTAACCAAAAAGTACACACGATAGGGTTATGTAATGTAATACTCCATTTTTAATTTAAAGGGCAACACTAATCAACTGGCATCTGTCAGTTGACTCCTGCCAAAATTTGCGTAATTTAGTTTGTGTCTGATAGCCATTGATACGTAGCAGACTATTGCGTGGTTTGATTTGAGAATTGAGGAGAAAATGTAAATAGATAGTTAAAATTGGCAAAAATTAATGTATTAGGCTACTAGCTACTCCATCATAGACCCTGTTCTCCAGTTTTAGCCCCAATTGACTATTTATAGTTTCTAAACCTGAAGAATTGGCTCGTCGGAAGATATTTGACTCCAACGATAAAATCATCTCACAAACAAATCTATTTTGATGACATAGACAAATCTTATTTTTTGGAAGGGCTAAAATAATTAAAGAAGCATTGGAAAAAGTGTATAGAGCTCAAAGGAGAAAAAAATAAAACGATTTTTTATCTAAAAACGTGTGTTTCATTAAAAAAGTCACGAAGCCATCGAATCTATATTCGAGGGCGAATCATTAAGTCCGTGACTTTTCGAAATGCAACACTTCTCCCATTAAGTACTACTTGTTAATAGACTATTGTCAAATTTTGAGCAAGTTCCGTCGTTTACTTTGCGTTTACCAGCTGTTCAAAACATACAACCTCGTGGATTTTTTAAAAATGGAAAAAAGTGAATTTCGAGTGCTCATTAAACATTATTTTTGCGAAAAGGAAACGTCAATCAAAACAAGGAAAAGCTTAATAACTTGGTCGCACAAGTACAAATGACGCTGAATGTTCTAGACGGCCAATTGAGGTCAATACATCCGAAAATGACGAAAAAATCCACGATATGGTGTTGGCCGATCGAAGAGTAAAAGTGCGTGAGATTGTGGATGCCATAGGTATTTCGTATAGCAGAGTGGTTTCAAATTTGAATGATCAGTTTGATTTAAGAAAGCTGTCTGCAAGATGAGTACCGCGTTTGCTCTCAATTGCCAATAAACGTAATCGTGTGTAGTTTTAATGGCAAAATTCCATAAATTGGGCTACGAATCGGTACCTCATCCGCCATTTTCTCCGGATTTAGTGCCCAGTGACTATTTCCTATTTCCAAACCTAATGAAATGGCTCAGTGGAAAGAGATTTAGCTCCAACCATTAAATTATTGATCAAAAAAATGCCTATTTTATGGACCTCGAAAAACCCTATTTTTTTTGGAAGGGATACAAAAATTGAAGAAACGTAGGATATGGTGTCTTTGGTGACCCCCACTGAAATTTTCCGGCAAACATTTTCGTAGAATATTTTAATCCTTAAATGTCCTTTTTTAAAGAATATTTTTTTATTTTCTCGAAAAAAGGGTCAAATTGACCCATGAAGAGACCAGTTAGAGGGTTAAGATCTTGCACAAAAATAATCCTCATACAATTCCACAATATAACTCTGACCATAAGAATTCTCTCAGACGTTATATTACAGCATTTTTTTCATATAGTATAATGCTCCCTTCGACCGAAAAATGAAAACTTTGACCCATTGTAAAAAAATACTCAGACGTGCTGGACCATAAGTTTGTTCTACAAAAATGATCTACTCAACATACCCTTTCAGAATTATAGGGTCGCTATTCTGTTCCAAAAATGCTGTTGGACAGTGTAATCACTGGGGACGATTTTATAATTTCTAAGGATTATATTGGGAACACTAGTATTTTGTTATGAACATGACAAATTTCGGAAAGGACATATTATAAAAAAAATATTGGTTATTTCAATATTATTATATGCACTTAAAAAAGTTTGTAAGTTAAAATAACTGAAAATATCATTTAAAACAAATGATATTTCATTTAAAAACCGGTCTACTTAATTTTCATTTAAATTAAATGTCATTTGTTATTTTTTTTAAATGTTGATTAATCAACTGACACATCCGTAAGAAACAACTGATATAATCAGTTAAAATAAATGTCAAAATTTTACCCACCAATCCTTAAAAAATAAATGTTTTTTTCATTTATTTGGAATTATTTCCGTTTTTGTATTTTTTGTTTTTTTTTTTTCTAATATACTCGTACAATACAAAATGTATGTATGCATATGAAGCTATAAACACTTTTTGTCTGAATGCATTTGTATATGTATGTGTGTTTATGAAGTTCTTGTAAATTGTATTGAAAAATTTTGTATATATACAACCAATTTAAATAAAAAAACAAATTGAAATTTTTTGAATATTTTTTTTGAAACAGACAGCAAACAAAATTTAAATTTGTAATAACTGTTACGGACACAAAGAAACCACAAGTGTCCGTTTTGTGGGAAAATTTTTATTAAATTTCAAACAAATGAAAAAAATAAATGAAACTGAAAAAAATCGGTAAATGATAGTAAATTATTTCGAATAAATGTATAAAAAAGTTAATATAGATGTTTCTTTGAAAAATAAATGTATCTTCCTTTATTTTTAAATGGAACGGAAACTTTTTTATTAAACTACAAACAGTTAACTACATAATATTCTGAGTGTGACAACTACTATGATTGGCAAAATCATAGTAGTCTGCTATTTATATGGTCATGGCTGTATTTTTTTATAGAAATAAAAAATTGGTAACATTTGAAATATAGCAAACAAAATGTTATATTAAGGATGGTTTAAATTTGAATAAATATAATTAAAGTTATAAAGAAAATACGGAATGATTAAGGAAACTTTTATTTGCGGCACTTCCATTATTTAGCTAAATTAAACAAAAATTTGGAAATAATTGAAGCGAAAAACTGAAAGAGTTTACAAAATAATAATTAAAATTGTAATGTATTTTTACTATTAAAAATACTTAAAGTAGAAAACTTGTAAGCGCTGTTAAAGGCCTTCACATAAAACAAAAAAAAAAAAAAAATATTAATAAAACAATTTCAAACCGTTTTTTTTCAGGAAATTTTCAATTAATTTTACAACGTGACTTCAAATTCTATTCAACTAATACATCATTCCTATACCTTTACTAACAATATTTTGTATTTTTCACCCTCTACATATGTGAGGTGGTTTACATCAGTTTGTTATACTGCTTGTAGCACATCGAAATTTAGCACCCCATTAAATATATATTATATTTATAATCCATATGTAATTTTAACCATATCTAGCCATGTACATTTGTATGTCCGTTGAAATGTTTAAAAAGTTTTTTGATTAGAAAAAATTTTCTTTTAGCCTCAAAATTATTTTGTAACCACTAAAATTATTGTCACGTTCAAAAACTTTTTTAACCCCAAAAATTACTTTCACTTTGAAAATCTTTTCTTAATTTTAATATTTGTATTTTATCTGTAAAATACAGCGGAGGGTAATCAAAAATTGTGTAAAGCCAAATATAATGATTTTATTTGTTTTTATTTTTTCAAATTGAAATAAACCAGAAAATTAATGCACAAACCTTCAAAAAATAAATCATGTCTAATTTGTATTCAAGCAAATAAAACCACCTCAAACCTGACAACCACCACCAACATATTATACAAGAACTTAAATTAAACAAAATAAATAAAAAATCACTTACAATACAATATTGTAAGAATTTTACAAAAAATGCAAATAAAATGTTAAAAACCCATTAGCTTTGATAATTGTACGAGTACAACCTTTAAAACGTTTATGTAGATTTAGCAATTTTGCAAAAGGGTAAAGAAAATACCATTTTAATTTTTTTTGCGAGTATTTACCACCTCCATTTCAATTCTAAACAAACACCGAAAAATTGTTGGCATTATATTACTTATACGCTACCACCAAAAAAAATGAAAGTAGTGTATAGAAGCAAACAACTTAAACACCTCTAAAGGTAGGGTTGGTGGTAGCATATTGGAGGGTGTCTGATTTGGTTGTTATATACGTGAAAAAAGATAACCTTTAGCTAAATGACAAAGTCGTTTAGTAATAACAACAAAACACCAAAAAAAAAAAAATGTTAAAGAGAAGTGTTGTGTACTCAACGAAAAAAATAAAGGATTTATATGCTAACAAAAATATATATTTGCATGCCAAAAGTATTTTATCGCGAAAATATTTTGCGCTTTGCATATCACCTTGTTTTGTAAAGATAGTAAAGAGTTAGCGCATACATAAATTCTAACAATCCAGTGAGTAGTTGCTATAAATCTTATGGTATTTAAATATTCCAAAAGAGAAAAATATAATAAGGGAATAGAAAGGATGTAAAAATGTTGCAGAAAAGTAAAAAAAAAAACTTGTTTTTTTTATAAAATATTTAGCAGGTTAATAGAAATTTTTAAACATAATCTAAAAAACTATTTGGAATGCATCCGAAAATTTTAATATAATTTGCAGTAGAACTTTTGGAGCAATAGCAATGAATTTATTGGTTGGTTAATACAGCTGTATTGATAATAAAGAAAACTAAAAGATCTTATCTGATTCCCGAGAATAACACGCTACTTTTCAATTCCGGGTATTTTCTGCGAAATTTCATTGGGTCTTTTATTATATTTCTAAAAATTCTTCAAAGAAGGGACAAAAAGGGAAAATGACTGCCTGCCTAAACCACTTTGTCTAGAAATGTAAATTTTAAAAAAGTGTTCTCTGTTGTATGGACTAAATTGCTGACAAGACAATTTTTGTAAGAAACATGGCAAGAAAGGCTTTTAATAAGGAAAAAGTTTTCCCTAAACGGCCAGCATAAAACGCATTGTCTACTAACCTGTAATTAAAATTAAGTGTTTTCTGTAGAATTAACTAATTTACTAAGAAAACAATTATTGAAAATTTCCCCAGGAATATGTAAAAAAGGCATTCGAAAGGGGATAAATGCCTTTCATAAGGGACTGCCCAAAGCGCTTTAGCAAGAAGCCTATAATATAAAAACCAAGTGGAACTGAAACAATACACGCAGAAGAAACCATGGTTGAAATATGATCACTGCTCCTAGAATATGCTTGTTGCATTGGGGTATGGTTGTGACAACCAAGTTATAAATTTAGGAATAGGCTGTAACTATCAATATGGTCACTACCATCATTATTTTGGTAAATATTTTATTATTTAATAATTGCCACTTCCTATTTTATAACATGATTGACTGTAACTATACTGTGGTAACAAAAATTCTGATTATGAAAAAATATGATAACTTAGGAACAATAACTAACGAATTATTATAAATCAAATAAAACAAGACTTTGACATTTAAAGTCATAATACTGTCTTGTTTCAATCAAAAAAATGTATCAGTTCACTCACCCATGTAGAAATGATAATATGTATATAATATTTTATTTTGAAAATTTGCCTCATTAGTCAATTCGTTGTCGAAAAAATTAATTGTCAAAAAGATTCTATATTTAAAATATTTATAATTTTTAATTCTTTCCAATTAAAAAAAAATAATAATAATTAAAAAAAATATATGTTTATAAATTAAATTCTTTTTGAATAACAACATTTCTTAAAGAAATATTCACAAATTTAAATAACTTTTTATAGTTTCGAATCATAATATAACTGTAGGGTAAATTTTATAGTTTTTTTTAATATCATAAAATGATAACTATATTATAGTACGACTATGTTTGGCACAATCATAATCCAAAAAATATATGATGCTCGAATATGGTTGTCCTAACCTTGTTTTTTCTCTGCGTGTAACATTAAGAAACGAAATAGAATAAAAAAGGGAACGAGTGGAACGGAAACACTAGAATGAATCGGCGTGCCAGTTGAATTCAAGCATCGGACAAGAGGTTTGAAATGGAATAAAACAGGAGCGAGGGGAAATGAAACTCTAGTAACAATTGGCAATGAATGCAATCGAAGCACTAGACAAGGAGCATGAAATGAAAAAGGAAACGAGTAGAATTAAACCAGTAAATACAGGGGAAAATGCTCTACTTTAAGGTACTACCTAAACTCCTTGTAATAAAAATCGGAATTTAATATAATTACATATATTCCCACGAGTATTATCAAATTCACTGATCCACTGATTTTCGCTCAGCAGAAAATTACCACCCTTAACGGAATGCGCAAACAGCTTTGACTAGAAACCTAAAATATTTATGTATTTTCTAATATTTGATTTTAATAAAAATCTTAATTTTTACCTACGGATTTTTTTATTATTTCCATTGAATGGAAAATCCCAGCATTGTGCGAAATTTGAAAAATTCCTGTTGTATAGGGAAATAAAAATGTCCATAAAAGAGAAAAACCCCAGCCTTTATCTTTTTCTAATTTTATGTACACAATTAACTTGTGGTAATTTTTGTTTTCATATGATATATTACAGTGCATATAAGGGCGGCATTTTTCCAATGCAGTAAATGACTTTTCTCCCTATTTCCAGTTATTATAGGGATTATTGCAAAATGTTGTAAAGCTTAACTTTTAGCGTCCAGCGATATAATTTGCAGCTTGATATAATATTTTTTCGTGTAATAAATACATATAATATTTTTAAAATTTGGACATTGCACTAATGATTTTCAAGATATTGATTTACGTTACAAATGGCTTTTTCCTCTTTATGCTAGAATTTTTTGTTTTTAAATAATTTTAAATAATATTAAATATTTTTTACACTTCAAAAGCTCTCAAATCGGCGTTTTATTGCAGTTTAAGTGATAATTTCTCGAGTAGTTAAAGGATTCACTCGCTAAAAAAAGTCTGGTATTGCAATTGAAAATTTTGCTGTTATTACGGGAAATTTTGCTAATCGGTATTTTTTGCTAATCTTAGTAACACATGTCTGCTGACATGTAGTACAATGAAATTAGTAGAAAGAGTAGCCGCTACTAAATTTCAATAAACTTTTGGTTAAGTGGAATCTAAAATTGGTTTGCTAAAGTCAGCAAAAAAATTTTCTAAATATTATTAATATTAGTACAATCAAATTAATAAGCTCTACTAAATTTTGGTAAATTGCTATAAACTCAATGAATAGTAAAATATAACAAAATTTTTATTTATAAAAATATATTATTAAAATGCACAAATTAGCGTTATTATTTTTATATACAAGTACAATATAGTTACACTTTAAAGCTGATAATTTCTTTTGAAATTGCCTTACGAATTCGAATATACAAATTAATTTTTTTTATCGAGCAACATTTTTTATATTATTTATGTTTTTCAAAAAATATTTTAGACAAAATAAAAAAAAAATCAAGGCCTTAAAAATTAGTAAAAACATAAACGAATTTATCATTTTGTTTTTATTTGCTTATTTTTGTTTAAAAAATACTTATAGTAAATTTAAAGGTGTTTTGTTGAAATAAAAAAAGTTTTTAGTGCTATTTAAAGTGGATGTCCTATTTTTTAACATGAGTCGGTTGTGAAAAGTATTTTCACTTCCGATCCCTTTTTTCAGCCTATGTAGCAATTAAGAAATAAAATTTCCTGTGGATATTAACACTTTTTTAAAATTAGTAAATTTTTCTTTTGCTAATTTCAGCAATTCGGTTTTTAAAAATTTGTAAAATTATTTCTAAATTTGTAAATATTCTGTAATTTGTGATATATAAATAGCAAAAAGGTTTACTAAACAATAATTTTATTTTATTAAAAATCAGTACAAAAATAGTAAAGGGGGTTGAAAATCGTTATAAATTTTTCTACTAACTTTTTTTTAAGTGTATCTCAAAACTTTAACTGATTTTAAAAATTTAAAAAAATTTTAGTCACATTAAACCTGAATTTTGAAAAAATGCTACACTAACGCTACACCAACATATTCAAATTCATATACCAACATATTAAAAAAGCTAAATATTTTTTCAACATTTCGTTTTTTTACTTTCTTTCATAAATGTTTAATTTTTTTATATTCCTAGATGGAATTATTTTATTTTTTTATTTCTTTAGGTCTATTTGCATGACTGGTACACATTTTGTGTCTACATTTTTTTTCTATTTCATTTATTCTTTTTGTTTGTTGCATTATAATTCTTTTCTCTAAATGCAATTTTGTATTCTATTTGGTTTATATTCCTTTAATATTTTACACCATCTTCAAGTTTGCTTCAAAATAACGTACGGAAAAAATTATTTGTCAAGCTCTAGATTAAATTCATTTAAGATTAAAATATCGTTAACTCTTTAAATGACAGGTTTCATTAAATTAACCCGATCTGTTCACATGTTATTTTTATAATTAGAAATTAAGACTAAAAACTTATATTATCGTACTAAGTTTGTTGCTAAGAAATTTTTCATGTACTGGGCACGGTTTAGCAGCAAAAAAGTGTTAACATCAAAATCTAGTAGAAACCAATTATCAAAAAGAAAAACAAATTCAAAACAGGAATAAAAATATTAATCCAGAACAGAAAACATTGATAAGTGGTTCACCCTAATTTTAATGAATGTTATATATAATATAGAAATGACAAAATTAATGACCACTTATTTCTTTGTATCCGCCCAATGTCGCATTTAGCGGGTGAAACGGAGGGGTAACAGTCGTAAATACATTTGTATGTGAGCTTGTCTGAATTGTAGGAAATTCTAATTTATTTCCATATAAAGTTTCGAAACCCATATTGCCCATGTTTTAGAAGCAGAGTTGCCACCGTTTAGAAATATTTGATATACATGTGAAAAAATCTCTGGAAAATTTGCCTAAAGGTAGGTTAAATCATATAACGAATAAAATACATAATGTATGTGGCTGACTAAAGTTTGATAATGGACATGACCTTGTGCTGAATGTTGGAGCGGCGGGTGGGGGAAACTGTAACCCCACCCCACGAATACTTGAAAAATGTTTCGATTAAACAAGTTTGGGTTTCTTTTAAAACAATTTGATAATCTTTGCAAAAGCTAGTCCAGAATTATCTTAAAGGAAAACTGCTCGAATTGTCAGGTTTTATTTAAAAAATAATTTTTAAATAAAAAACTGTTAACTAAACAAAACAATATTTTAGCTTAATTAAAAGCGGCAAAAAAATTTTTGAATACATGAAGCACAGGACAGTTATTCTAAACATTTCTTTAGGGATAATGAGCATTCGACTTTTTTTAATAATTGTATCTTTCTTTTGCCATGATATAACAAATTAGTTCACAATATTGCTCGCCTCTCTTTACTTAGATTTTTCTCTTTAAAATCGCTCCATTCTTGTGTCTGTTTCTAACCATCCGACGCTAACACGTTAAGTTAAAGCAAAAAAAAAACGTAATTTTTTTTTATTATATAACATCGGGTCAATAATGCGTAGGATAACACATAGGCGGCGCGAAAAATCTATATGATTTTTTTTTTTTTGTAACTACAACCTTCAGATGATACTTGGAAAAATTTAATGGCAATTCGTTCATTAGTAAACAGTTTACAGCTGTGGCGCTACTTTTGCGATTTTTGAAAAAATTAATTCCAAGTTATTAGGTATTTTGATTTTTCATTGCTTTTTGAGGGAAAAAACAACGTTCAAGTCAAAGCTTGGCTTGATAAGTGTTATTCGGACTCTGATCCTTCGAGACAAATGGTGGTTTGCTGATTTTAAACGTGGTCGTACAAACACCCATGACGCTGATCACTCTGGGGGCCAATTAAGAATAAAAATGCTTTGCGAAGTGATAAATAATTTATCATTTTCACTTCACAGTTATTTTTCACTTCTTTTTTAATTTTGAGCAATTTTCATTGTCGTTATGAAAAGAAATTTTGTTATGATGACTATCTGTCAATTTTACTTCAATCCACTCGTTTCGTCAGTTTTAAAGCAAAATTTTATTAAAAAGCTTCAAATAATTATTTTCTATTTATTTAAAAATAAACATTTAATACAAATAAATGTCTTTGTATGCGTTTATGATTCTGGAAAAGAAACAAGAGGCAACCTTATTTTTGTTTTGTGTTGTTTTTTATGTTTTATTTGTTTTGTAGTGTTGCAATCGTGGATTTTTCGAATGTGATTTGAGCTTTTTTTGTTTTTATAATAAAAATATAATTATTGTTTTTATAAATTCTCTAATTCTTTTAAAAATTAAGCATTTCGTAATTAAATTAAGAAAACTATATTAGAAAAAATATAAAATGTTGAAAAATAATTTATTATTTAATTTAAAAAAAATACGCTAACAATGTTTGTAAAATAGTGCAACACTCACATTTTTTCATGAACTTTAATTTGGTGAAGAAAAAACTCATACGATAAAATTTTGACAGATAGTTTTCGTAAAAGTTAAATCAAGAATCGGATTCTTTGCGAAGTAGTGAAAATTCTTATAACTTCACAGCTTTACACATTCAGAATCGGTACCCTGGTCGCCCAAAAGAGGTAATGATAACGAAAGTCTTCTAAAATTTCACAAAATCGTTTTGGCAGACCGTAAAGTAAAGTTGCAGGAGATAGCTGATACATTAAAGATAACGAAGGAACATGTCGGCTTTATTTTGCATGAAGATTTGTCCATGAGAAAGTTGTTTTCGAAATTAGTGTCGCGTTTGCTCACAGTGCACCATAAACAACAAAGTATCGATAATTCCAAATAATGGCCAAATTGCACGATTTGACTCCCAGCGATTTTTACCTGTTTTCAGACCTCAAAAAGTGCTCGCTGGAAAGACTGCTGAAACTGAGACTCATTTTGAGGCCAAAGATAAATCATCCTATAAATAAGCTATCGAAATGTTAGAAAGGCGTTGGAGTGATTGTATCGGTTTGAAGGAGATGTTGATGAAAAAAGTCTATATTTGCCAAATAAAATTGTTGTTTTATTGGTTATCCTACAGATTTTTTAACTAATGACTTAATTATATCTTTGTCAGAGGAATAAATATACACTATTTTTATTGTGATGTACTTTGCACTTTTTTTCTCATATCGTCTAAAATAGTTATCACACGAAAATTTTCAAACATCTTTGTATTATATGCCGAATCGCTTGTTTAAGGGTTAAAATATATAAGAGAAAAATTCTTTCGCATAGTAATATGTGGAGAAAAATTTTCGACATTGAGATCCGGAAAATAAATTGGGAAATGGTGTTATGAATTTATTAAGGCTTCTCACTGAAAACTTTTTTGTAAAACTACAAACATTAAACTACATAGTATTCTGAGTGTAAGATTCTTTTTAATAATGGGAGGAGTACTTTCCGACCGGTCCTGTTTACCATACTCACGCAGCAGGTATATTGATACCAGTAAAGAGGAAGGTCCTTTTAGACCGGTAATGCTTTTTTCGATCACTTCGATCAATTGACCTCTCTTTTGCCACGGGGATTAACATTTTTCCTGCAGCCCTTCTTACACCTGTGTATCAAATATTTTTAATTGGTGACAATGCTGCTGTGGTCTAACAGACACCAATAAGCACTACTGTTTAACATGAATCGTGGTTTTGAATCAGAAAAAATTATAATTTTACAACCTACAACCTTAAACTATAAAAAATACTAATTTCAATAGGTAAACAAAAGAAAACTTGGAAAATATAGGCCGTTGAAATGGTTTCTGGTGTTCTACCACGTCAGTGGAATTTTGGAAATATTTCACGTCAGTCGCAGAGGGTTAACATAGTTAATATGAGTATTAAAAACAAACTAATTTCTCACATTTCAGATATGATGCCATACAAAATCAATTATTTTAACCCTTCCTTTTATTATTGGCTACAAAAAAAATCGCATCTTGACTCACTTGGTTGAGTTTTCCAGTTAGCATAAAATATTTTCACCACCATCGCCATACTATTTCAACTGGTTACCCAGGTTAAAATTTGACAAGAAATTCCAAAATTTCTTTTTTTCTTGTATACAGTAGAATATCAGGCACCTTAATCAACATATTTATGTTAAAAATTAAAATTGCTTTTAAAAACTATGCATGTTTCATGGCAAACAATAATGTTGATGTTCACCATGCTTTGTTTGAATTTCATTTCGTTTTTCTTTTATTCCATTATTTTGCAGTTTTGTTTGGTTAAATTTTTCTTTAAATTTATGGCATGATTAAATTTTGTCCGCGTAAAATACTTTTTTGTTTCTTTTTGTCCTTTTTTTTCCTTTCATGTTCTAAATGACTCTGATATATGATTATGCTTGTTTTTTTTCTAATGTTTTAATTACCGCTTTGCATAGTGGAGTGCATATTTTTTCTAAAGTCATTTTCATTTCTTTTGACATATTCATTAAAACGGGTTTTTGTAGTTTTTTTTTCTGGTCATAAATTTAAACACAAACGTAAGAAAAAATTTGCATTTTAAAATAGTTATTTATAAGAGGTATTTTTAGAATGGTGGAATGACATAAATTGAAAAATTTGAATTGCAAAAAAAAAAAAAAATATATATAGGCAAAAATCGAAAAGATTTAAACTGTAAAAACAAAACAATTATCATATTCTTAGGGTCAAAAGAAACTGTACAACTTGTGTAATAATTATAGTAAAGAATTTTAATGGTAAGAAATTAGCGTTATTTTTCGTGATTTAATTTATTTTAATGTTCTAGATAATATTCACTAATTATAATAAATATTAATTGCCATGATGTCACCATGATTAGTTTATATCGGAACTAATGATTTAAAATCGAACTAAAAATATCATTCATTTACCAAATAACAGATCAAAAATACATAAACTTCTTCAAAACATCAAATTTTCACCACTAACAGGATTTAAAGACAAATATCATATGTAATTATATGTACAAAGATTATTATAAACTAATATATCTTATGTGATATTAAAAATATGTCAATATTGTTGATCCAAAATGAGTTAAAATTTTAAAGTTTTGTTAGAAATATTAATAAAAAATAAAAATAAAAAAACAAAACACAAAAAAATATTCTTGTTATCTCTCTAGCTGGTATTCCATACTATTGAAATGGAACCACATATAATTATATCTGATTATATCTTATATCATATCAAAAAAACGGAATCATACATAGCTAACATACATCTCAAATTCGTTGGCAAATATTTTGTAATGTATAATTATAACTTACGTCCTATAAAAAATTGTTTTTAATATGAGGCAATATATTGAATTATATATAATTATATCTACCAAAAATATTTCTGGTATCTCATACCATTATACCTAATTATACCTACTATTTCTCAAATATGTGATAGCATATTTAATAATATATAGTTTTGTATAATGCATAGAAAGATTATATGGAAGCCATATATAAAAATATATGGTTCTATATGAGATATATATATTTTTGTATAGTGTTTTGTATAATTTTAAAATATATAATTAAATATATATTATATCTTATTTATTTATTTATTTATTTATTTATTTATTTATTTATTTATTTATTTATTTATTTATTTATTTATTTTTTATTTATTAATTTATTTATTTATTTATTTATTTATTTATTTATTTATTTATTTATTTACTTATTTATTTATTTATTTATTTATTTATTTATTTATTTTTTTATTTATTTATTTATTTATTAATTTATTTATTTATTTATTTTTTTATTTATTTATTTATTTATTTATTTATCTATTTATTTATTTATTTATTTATTTATTTATTTATTTATTTATTTTTTATTTATTAATTTATTTATTTATTTATTTATTTATTTATTTATTTATTTATTTATTTATTTATTTATTTATTTATTTATTTATTTATTTATTTATTTATTTATTTATTTACTTATTTATTTATTTATTTATTTATTTATTTATTTATTTATTTATTTATTTATTTATTTATTTATTTATTTATTTATTTATTTATTTATTTATTAATTTATTTATTTATTTATTTATTTATTTATTTATTTATTTATTTATCTATTTATTTATTTATTTATTTATTTATTTATTTATTTATTTATTTATTTATATATTTATTTATTTATTTATTTTTTTTTTGTTTATTTATTTATTTTATTTATATGTTAATACCCTAACCGAGCACTAGCAACAAAGGCCTTCGGCTCGTTGTAGCGAAAACAGACCAGAGCCTCTGGTGGGAATTGAACCCACGACCCCCGCACTGATAAGCTAGCACGCTACGAACTAGCCTACCGGGGCGCTCAATATTATATCTTATCATATCACATTAGCATATATAATTAAAAAAAAAGCAATGTATTACTATATATGACATTATATTAGATTATATGGGTAATGTATAGTAATAAAGTACACCACCACTTGGAGACCCATATGATCCATTGTGACACCCTTTGGAAAAATATAATAAAGAAAAGATAAATAAAGCTGGAAAAGGTAAATATAAAGAATTGATAGCCCCCAGCCTAAAAAGCTGACAAATCCCAATATATTACTTAGATAATATCTAGGTGCATCACCCAGTTTATCAAGTAATCCTTTCCCCAGACATCTTAGCCTCAGACCCTGTAATCTACGTCAGTTGCACAAAAAGTGTTCTGCTGTCTCTAGCTCCTCAATATCCTTGAACAACCTACGAAAGTACTGTGTGCCTCTTTTCCATTTACCAAGGAGGGCTCCAATAGAGCAGTGATCGATTATTACCTCCACTTAAGACCTACACTCAACAATATATGTTCCTTTACCGAATGTAGTTTATTTAAAAATTAATGCCTATAGTTTGTTTTTAAATGAAGAATCAATTCAAATTCATAGAAATATATTTTTTAACTATTTGAATCAGTCAATCAAAAAACAAAATATCAAAATTTACAGACATTCAGTAGGACTTGATATTTTCTGTTAATTGTAAAGTTTTATGTTTTCTGTTTCTAAAAACAGAAATTCGTATAATTCTTTTTTGTTTTTTTTTTTATCAAAATAGTTTGTTTAAATAAAAAATCATTTCAAAAAAAATTACAAGAAATTATTAAAATATACATACACACATAGAAAATCAAAATATATACATCTGTGTGTGTTGTGGTTTGTAATTACATACAAATAAAAAAACTTTCAATTTGAAAAACAAACCACAAAAGTATTTTTTTCTAACTTTTGGCAGTTAAAAATTTATGGTTATTATAAACGACTTTCTATTTTTCTACTACTTTTGTCGATTATTTAACAATTTACCACAGTCCGGAACCTGTCTGATCAGTTTATCCGCTATCTCGTTAACCTATAACAGGTCAATTGAAAAGTCCGCGGCCTATCATACTATATCACATTTTTTTTTTTTTGGCAAAATTCGTTATTTTTCAAGGGTGATACATTGATTATAGCGACCCTCCAACTTTTCGATACCATTGTTGTAGAACGATTTGTCCTTTGCTTCTAAATAAGCCTCAGTTTCGGTGATTACCTCTTCATTCGACGAAAATTTCTACCCTACGGTGGATGTGAAAGCAATTCGAATCCCAATTCATGGATTTTCGCTTTCGTTTTCACTGACTTGTTTTTGGTCAAAAGTGAGCTTCTCATACCCAAATATTCGTGAATAATATGGTGTACACGTTCAATTGATATCTTTAGAGTACCTGCTATTTCATTGAATTTCAATTTACGGTCATTCGAAATCATTTTGTGGATTTTTTCGATGTTTAACTTAGCTTGGTATGCTTTGATGGTTGATTTTCCTAGGGCAGTGTCCGGAAACTCGTCATCAAGCCAAGTTTTTGCTTCAACTGTATTTTTTCCCTTCAGAAAGCAATATTTTATCAACACGCGAAATTCCTTTTTATCCATTTTTTTTACAATAACAAATGTTACTTCACTCAAAATGCTATAATTCACAAACTAATGATCCGACAGCTGTCTAATTTATACACGTGTCTTTTGAAGGTTAGGGCTAACTAAAACTTGTATCGAGTTAAGTCTAGTAGCGCCATCTACGTGTAAGGCCGGGGACTTCTCAATTATCTGTTATGTTACAGTGCCCAGGTACCCAACACAATCTATGTAGAATTTCATTACCGCTCTAAATAAATCCACATGGGTGGTCCAACCATAATGCACGATGTTAATTGTGAGTTACACCTTAACGTGAGTCACACCTTTTACGAAAGTAGGCGTTCAAATTAAAATTCATTTCGTGCACTTCGTGATTTTTTTGGCCAGCATAATTGACCAAATGTGTCCACAATCGGGAGAATTGTCCATAAATTTTAGCAAACCAGATCTGTAGGAAATGTAAAAACACCTGTGCATGTTCGCGCAGTTCGTTCCGCGGAAAACATTGCTGTAGTTCAGGATATTGTGGCAGAAGAGCCGTCTTTTGGCCAGAAATTATGGATATGAACTGGGACGATATGTGATTCCAACAGGTTGGTGTCACTTGCCACACGGCCAACAAAACAATGGTTCTTTTGCGCGAGAAATTCAATGGCCGTGTTATCTCACGTCGTGGCGATGTTAATTGGCAGCCACGATCATGTGATTTGACAACGTTGGACTTCTTTCTTTGGGATATTTAAAAGAAAAAGTGTACGTCAATAAGCCAAGAACGATTCAAGAGCTAAAGCATGAGATAATTGGGCACATCAACGTCATTGAATCTCAATTATGTCTCAGAGTCATTGAAAATATGTACCACCACCACCAAAGCCGTGGCGAGCATTTTGCCGATATTTTGTTTCACATATTATTATCACAATTGTCAATCCTTCTATCATAAAAAAAAATATTAGAAAAATTCTGTGAAAACTTTTTGTTTTATTAACAATTAACATCGATCTTTATGATTGGACCACCCTTTATTTAAACGCAACTGTTAATATTTGTACGACATCGATTACTGAGCATTTTAAATTTGTTTGCCACAGGACATATTCAATATTTTATAAGAGCAAAGTGTATGTGCACCATAATAGTATTATATTGTGCATATGTGTTCAACACAAAAACTTAAAATAAATATATTATATATTTTGTGTATACAAAATGTCATTTTGAATGGGTGTGAAAATGCTTGTATAAAATCACAAAATGTTTGTTTTATTTTCATGTTGTCATACTAACTATTACTACCACCAACACCCGATTAAATTATCACGAAAGTACATGAGTCATTCACTGCACTCTGTGCATGAAACATGAACTATATATGATTTTTTTTTATTATTTTAGTTATTTTCATTTTGCGACAAACAAACACCGAAAAAAATATGTAATATACTAGCAGAGGCACCGAGGCACTGCGATAACTTTATCAAATGAATTTTTAATGTTTCATGTGCGGAATTAAACGATTATGTTACAAAAACGTGTAACCCAAGGGAGATGTAGATGTAAAAGTAGTGACATGCTGCGATAAAAGCACATAATGAACAAAATAATAGTAAGAGGAAAATAAACTTTTTGGGCCTATGTTATATAGGCTGACCATTTGTATAGATTTTTGAAAGATTTAATAAAATTTTTAGGAAATTACAATTAAGTTTTTCTTATTTAAATTTCATCCGAAAAAAGAAAATTAAATACAAAATTTGTATCGCTATAATTACATGAAATTTAATTGTAATTTTTCATAAGTCAGTACAAATGGTCAGCCTAAAGAATACCTACAACTACATAACAAAGCGTTCCTATTACTTTTATATGCAAAATTGGTTGCCTCGGCATTTTTCATTTTTATTATAATTTTTTTTCTCATTCGCGCATTTCTGTTCACATTTTATAGTTTATGTAAATATGGTGATAATTTAGTGTAATTTAAGCATAAATCCTTAATGACAACCCACACAATATAATTATAGTTTGTAACACAAACTGTTATTTAAAGTGCAATAAATTCTCACCAAAATGTCCTTTGCATGTGTGGAAATAATATCAGTTTAAAAAAAAAGAAAAAAATCGTATTCGCAAGTTTATCAAAAGTATGTCAATAATTTTGTGCTAAAGAATAACTATTGCTACTCACTACTAATTTTTAGTAATTAAAACATATAATTTTATTGCTCTTTTTTCATAAAATCAAACAATAAATTAGTATTACTACACCTAAAATAGTTTGTAAGTTCAAATAACAGAAAATAAAATTTAAAAAAATGATATTTCTTTTGAAAATCGGTATACTTACTTTTCATTTAAATCAAATGGGTTTTGTTATTTATTTTTAAATGTTGTTTAAACAACTGACACATCAGTAAAAAACAAATGAATTATTAAGTTAAAAATAAATGTTAAAATTTTACCTACACTCAAAAATATATATTCCGTTACCAAATGTAGTTTATATAAAACGTAATACATAGATTTTGTTTTTAAATGAAGAATCAATTGAAACTCATAGAAATATATTTTTTAACTGTTTTAAACAAACTAAAAAAATTTATAAACATTTAGTTGTAGTTAATATTTTCTGTTAAATGTAAAATTTTAAGTTTTCTGTTTCTAAAAATAGAAATTCATATAACTCCTTTTTGTTTTTTAACTAAAATAGTTTCTTTATATAAAAAATTATTTCCTTAAAAAATACAAGAAATTATTCAAATAGAGATATACACATAAAAAAAAAATATATATACATCTGTGTGTGTTGTGTTTTGTAAAATTATATACAAATAATAAACTTTCAATTTGAAAAACAATCTACAAGAATCGTTTTTTTCCTAACGTTTAGTCAGTTAAAAATTGATGGTTACTTAAAACGACTTTCGATTGCTTTTACTACTTTTGTCGATCATTAAACAATGACTGAAAATAAACAACAAAATGAGTTGAATATAATGAAAAATCAGTAGTCATCTTTTTGATTGTATTTGCGATTAATTTAATATGTATTTTAGGTAATTTTTAACAAAATAATATTGTTAGTTAGTGTACGAATTCCGTAAAAAACAACTGATTTATTTATTTGAAATTGTGTTAGTATTTTATATTCCGAATTTGTTTTTTGCAGGGAACTGTAACAGAAACAAATAACCCACAAATTTCCGTTTTGTTTGTAAATTTTTATCGAATTCCAAACAAATAAAAAATTAAAGGAAACTAAAAAAACGGTAAATGACAGTAAATCATTTTGAACAAATGTAAAAAAAAGTTAAAATAAATATTTCTTTGAATAATAAATATTCGTTTCTTAATTTTTAACTGAACTGAAAACTTTTTTATTAAACTACAAACAGTAAACTGCATAATATTTTGAGTATAGTAGTCTTTATTTAGGTCAGTTAAAATAGGTCATTTAACCGGTTAAATTTTTTATATGGTTTTTTTCCGTTACTTTTTTGCTAAAACTTCCTAATTTTCCAGGTTTGGGTAAAAAGTGGCAAGAATGAGCTTAGAAAAAAATACTAAAGCAAATGCAGTATAGGCTTCTTAAATTTTTTTGATTCCTTAAAAAATTGTATTTAATGACATTTTGGTTCTGTAGAGACGCTGTCTTTCCTTACATCTCCTTAAAAGAAATTATTTTAATAACAATGTTCAACCACATCAATACTACAACATGTTCTACTAGAAACAATTCTTTGGAACCCGAACCCGTTTACCCAAATTTTAATGTAAATATAACTTACAAGAACAAGTTATATAAGTAATGCCAGGAATACCTGTTTGAAGTAATAAGTAATGCAAGCCTTAAGCTCAAAAAATAAATTAGATATTAGCAAAAGAAAACGGTTAAATAAAAAATAAAAATTATAAACGGTTATTTTTAAAATAATTTCAAACAAGAATTATCGATATTAAAACCTGCAAAATCTTATAAAATTATGCTTTTGTCAGATATTAATTTTTTAATTAGGTGAAAGTGGCAGCTCTATAACACTTTGTGAATAATCGACCCAAACAAGCGAGTAATTAATTATCGTTATTTTTCGAATAATGCCCTAACCGGTTAACCGGCAGGTTCGAATAATTGGAAACGTTAATTACTACTATCACATTTTTATTTTATAACTTAGCATTATATAAATATTTGCATATGTTAACCCTTTTTTTGCCCACGAAAGTTGTTTGAGCTCGAGCCTTCAAGTCAACATAGCTCATACGATACGTTTAACATTTATTAGCCTGTTCTGAGTTTTTGCAGATTTAAAAATTGGGGAATTTAATTTTTTGGATAAATTTAAGCTTTTAGAAATTTATTTTAAGGCATTTCGCGCATATATTTTTCTTAAAAAAAAAATAAAATTTCTAAACACAATTTAAGAGGATTTGAAGTACAGTTTCGTTGTATAAAAAATTAGATGATGATGAATACAAATTTTGAAAAAATAAAATTTCATTATCACACTAATTTTTACACTTTACAAGTGTGATGAAAATCATGTTTAAATTATTAAAGAAAAATCTTTTGAGTGTTAAGACTGTTACCGACACACATAACAAACAAATTAAAACTGCTAGTTTTTCTACTAATTATTCGTTTTATTTAGCTGATTTTAATCTTTGTTTACATTTATTTGTGTATAACTTATGTTATACACAAAAGTCACAAAAGTGTTTTCACTTAAAACAGAAATAAAAAGGTGGGTAAAATAAAAAGAGTTTTTATACCTCTTTATTAAAATAATGTCTCCACAAAAAATAATACTTAAATATTAACAAATCAAATTAATACTCATACGTACACAATTTTCAATTGCTATATTTTATTTTCATTAAAAATTATTTAAACAGTTGTTTTAATTCTTGATGCTTGTTATTTATTAAATTAAAAATATGTTAGAAATTTCATATTTTTCATTATTTCTTTAAATTATTTTAAATATTTATTTGTATTAAATGCTTAAAAAAATATTTTGAGAAAGGAAAATAAATGTATAGAGGTTAGTTTTTAATAAAGTCTTTTGAATATTATAAACTCAATTTACACTAGTGGCGTAATTTTGTTTATCCATTTTCAGAAATTAAAATTTTCGTGTTTTGTTTTTTATAAGATTTTTTTCAATTTTTATTATTGTTTTTATTATTTTTAAATAAAATCCCATGTAAAACGCGAAATATGTATGAGCATACATGATTCTACATGGGTTCGTATATGGTAATATATATGACCATACATAATATTATATATGACCATATAACTTCAGATTCGAAATTTGATAATTTAATTAATAATTAAAATTAAATTTTGTTATAATTTCCGAAATTGTGAAAATTACCGATGGATTGCAATAATGTTGATTAAAAAATTTTACTATATGTTAAAATTGGTTGAAAAAAGTAATGTTTTAAATGGAGTGATAGTTTTTATTGAAACAAAACTAATATTAGATATTTACTACAAATATGTTTTTCAAATGATAGAATCTTTAGTGGTTGGTATTAAATGTAATGTAGAAAATAATATAATTTTTCAATATTTGTTACAAAAAAAAAAAAAAAATATTTTGGATGAGTAATATTATTTCGGTTAATTTCATATATTTTCGGTTTATAATTAAATTTAAATATTTTGATGAAGAACTTTAAGTAGTTACAATTCAAAATTTTAAATAATCATTTAATTTTGGTGATTCCGATAGAATTTCAAACAATTCTGTGCATTCAAAAACTCTACTACGGGCTGAATTTGCAGAAAAGCGCTTAAGGATGAAGACTTGAAGAAACAATCAAACATGAATTTCCATTATAATTTGTATTATTGAATGTAGAAAAATTGCTCAATTCATACCAATTCGTTGCCTGTATTTAGTGTTTTAATTGTACTCGCTCTTCTTGTGTTGTGTTTCATTTCCACTCATCCTCTTCTGCATTTTATTTAGTTCCCCTTGCCTAATGTGTCAATTTCGTTCCATTCCATTTCATTCTTCTTATATAGTGATTTAATTGCAGTTGTTTTTGGTTACATTCCATTCCGGTCCCCTTGTCTATCGTTCAATTCCACTCGCTGTAATGTTTCAGTTCCACTAATTTTATTTCGTTTTCCACTTTTTGTGTTTTAATTTCGCTCGTTTCTTAAATATAAGTTTTCTTAACAAAGGGCGGCTTTTTTCCTCTTTTGAATCGCTATTTTACCACTTCAAAAAGTATCTTATCGGTCAATTAGCCAACGCTCCAGGAACAACAATTTCAAATATCAGGTGATACACAGATTATAGTCCTTTGCTTCAAAATAGGCCTCAGTTTCGGCGATCAGCTCTTCATTTGACGAACATATCTTCCCAGCGAGCATTCTTTTGAGATCTAAGAACAGCAAATAGTCGCTGGGGGCCAGATCTAGAGAATACAGTGGATACGGAAGCAATTCGAAGCCCGTTTAATGGATTTTCGCCTTCGTTCATTGACTTGTTTTTGGTCAAAAGTGAGCTCGCGCACCCACTTTGCACAGAGCTTTCTCAAACCCAAATATTCGTGAATGATATGATGTACACATTCTGTTGATATCTTTAGAGTACCTGATATTTCATTCAATTTTAATTAACGGTCATTCGAAATCATTTTGTGGATTTTTTTGATGTTTTCGTCCGAAACATCCTCTTTTGGGCGTCCACTGCGTTCACCGTCTTCGGTGCTCATTTCACCACGTCAAAACTTAGCATACCAATCCTTCATGGTTGATTTTCCTAGGGCAGTGTACGGAAACTCGTCATCAAGCCAAATTTTTGCTTCAACTGTATTTTTTCCCTTTAAAAAGCAATATTTTATTTTTTTCACTATAACAAAAGTTGCTTCAGTCAAAATGCTATAATTCACAAACTAATGATCCGACAGCTGTCAAATTTATACACGTGTCTTTCAAAGGTTAGGGCTAAATATTCTCCCCCGTTAGAGGAAGGTATTTTTTCTTTTAACGCCTATTATTGCCACGGTCCAGCCGAAAATTCCAAAATATACTTCAACAGTGAACCCATATTTTAAATGTCAGGTTTCTGGCCAAAGTGGCTTGGGCAGGTTTGGAGAGACTTTCTCCTATTTGCCCCGGAGGACTAGAGGAAGAGCCTATGTACCAAATTCAAAATTCCTAGCTTCAGAAGTATATTACAAACTGGTACTTATATCAAATATAAAAAATAAAACACCCCCAGCCGGCAAAATGTATTAGGTATGTGAACACCAGTACGTATGAGTGTTTTTTTAATATTACTCATACGCCTAAGTATAAATATTATATACTTTAATAATAATGTATTTAGACCAGAGGTGGACACGTGACACTAAATTTCGTGATTTGCGTGATTCACGCGTGAGGTGAGCCAAAGTATAAATTACTCACGTGATCGTGCGAGTCGATTTTTTGTCGTGATTTTTCCTCATCGTTCCTTTAATTCGTTTTGTTTATTTTTTTTTTTATTTTTACAGGTAACACATCAACTGAAAATCCCGTAGGATAACCATTAATTTTTTTGGTTGACACAATTGTAATTTATTTTAACAACATAATCTTGCACAGAATGTAATTGACGACAAGTTAATCTAAGTGTCGCTTACCTGGTCGCCAACGTGGTATAATACATGACAAAAATACATGCAAATGTCGCTTATTTTGTCCTAAACAAAAATTAGTTCCTGACAACATAAGGACATTGACGGTTAGCTACTCGTCAATATAGCTTAAAACACGAGAAAATACATGAAATGCTCACTCATCATGTCTTCAATGAAGTGTTATTAATAACAAATTTACGAATTTGTCATCCAGTCATTAATTAGATTTAAAACACGACAAAATAGACGATCTTGTTACTGAACTTGTCCTCAACAGTAATTTATACACAACAAATTCCAAAATGTTTTCAGCATATCCTTGACTACAATTTCGTGTCAGACTATCTGGCTAACGTATAACTTGTGTCATATTGTGAATGGAGCTTTAACAGACTTTATCAATTTTATATGAAAGTTTAAATTGTTTTACCCTCCATCATATATGGTGAGGGTATATATTAGTTTGTCATTCCGTTTGTAAAATGTCGAAATAAAGGTCTTAGACCCGATAAGACGATACAGCGATGTCCGTTTGCCTGTCTGTTAAAATGGCTATCATGACGCGAAGAGGCAAACAGGCCCTCATTATTTATCTATATTAATTAGCAAAATCGGTTCAGCGGTTAAAAAGTTATGTGTAAAATTGTGAAGGTACCTCTATATTTTACATACAAATTGGTGTATTTTAGTATAGGGTGTCTCAGTAAGAGTGCACTTTTTAAATTTAGTGTCATTTCATTTTGTGTAAGTGGCAACTTTTATATTTGGCAGCTGCCACATATGTTTATTCTGAAATCGCAAACTTGGAAGAATTTTCAGTCAAGAAAGTGCATTGAATATGTCAACCATTCGAAGAGTGGTCAAAAAATATGAAGAAACTGTTTGATCGGTCTCTTGAAAACATTGCTACTCTAAATAATAGTGGCGGTGAAAACCCGATAACATTAATTCGGCAGCATTCTCAACAACTTCAAATTTTACGAAGCACTACATCGGAACATGTCTTCTTTACATTCCAAGAAAAAAAAATCACAACTATCTGAGAAATAAATGTTTTTATTTTAAAACGGAAAAGTGCATTCTTACTGAATTCAAAGTAGCGACTGGCAAGTAAAATATTTTCACTTGTTTTTTCACTAGATGCTTAGAATTAAATATTTTAGATTCATCTCAAATAGTTTTCACCACAAAAATTTTTTACCTCACTAAAATTTTTTCACCACAAAAAATTTTTACCACCTCAAAAAATTTTTCGCTTCATATATTTTTTTTTTCACCACAAAATTTGTTTTCACATCTAAAGTTTTGTACATTATTTGTATCAAAAACAGTAGAGAACATCTTTTAGGATATTGGTGGAACGTATTAAAAAATTCAGCACAGCCGAATTTAAGCCACTTTTTACTTGTTTTATTTTGTTTCAATTTTATTTTTTAAGTAAATATTTTATATATTTCTTTTATTTTGAAGTTTTTTAGTTTGCTTAAGTAATATCAGTACTTTATATAAATTATAAATCTAAAGAAATTTTTAAAATTTTAACTAAAGCCCCATATGTATATTTGAATTCGTTTGACTTCGCTTTTGGTGGGTTAATTTAGGAAAAGTATACCTACAAATAATATGTATAGTAAATAAATTGCATGATACGCATAAACAATTTGCAACATTAAAACATGCAACACGAAACCTATTATTATCGTCTCCATCATCATTAACATATATATAACTGAAACTTATTGCTCCTCTACCAATAACTACGGTTGTTATTTTTTTGCAAGCGGCCAACAGAAATCATAAACATTAGCACGCACCCGTGTTTTAAAAATGTTCATGAAAAAAAAAACTTGAGTTGAATAAAGGGTGATTAAAAACGAGCTCTAAATTTTATTTAAAGTATATTTGGGTAACAATTCTAACCTCTAGTGGGAATTATATTAATAATAAATCCCAATACCAAATACGCATATGAGAAAGTTTTCTCGATAGGACCTGAGATTCGAATAAAATATGAGGCCGCTTTGAACTTACTTTAGCTGAATGCAACTAATGAATAAATTTGTGGCCATGGGATTAATTTTGTTAAAATAATTAATTTTGTTACAATAATTAATTTTGTTAATATTTCTTCTGATTAATTGCGGTAAAATTTCGTGTAAAAGAGTTGGCTTAATTGGCTTCAAAAATTATTTAGTTCCTATTAAATATTAAGTGTGACTAAATAAAGGGTGTCTCAAGAAGAACGCAATTTTTAAATCTGGCAACATTCGAAGTGTCATTGTTTGACATTTGAACAATTGTTATTGTTTGCTAGTAGAAGGTACGAGGTTAGTAAAAATGGAGCGCTACACGAATGAACAACGCATTCTCATTGTGAAATTGTTTTACCAAAATGGTGAAAGTTTTGCGGCTACAGTTCGCAAATTGCGATCAATTTGGGGTCACAATAATGCTCCAAAAGAGTCAACTGTAAAGAGATTAATGGATAAATGTGATGTAAAGACAACAACGCGCCATCGACCAGGTCGATCGACCGAAAATGTCGCAGCTGTACGTGATGATGTCGCTCAAACTCCATCCACCTCAATTCGACACCGAGCTCAGCAAATTGGTGTCTCCAAATCCACTTTGCAGCGAATTTTGACGAAAGATTTGCATCTTCATGCATACAAAGTTCAATTGACTCAGGAACTGAAGCCAGCTGACCATGGACAGCGAAGGGAGTTCGTTAATTGGGTATTGGAGAGACAACATGAAAATGCTGATTTTGCCGATAAAATCATCTTCAGTGACGAGGCCCATTTTCATCTTGATGGCTTCGTCAATAGGCAGAATTGTCGCATTTGGGGTGAGAAAAATCCTCGAGTGATTCACGAGAAGCAAATGCATCCTCAACGTGTCACTGTGTGGTGTGATTTTTGGGCTGGAGGAATCATTGGACCTTTTTTTATGAAAATGAGGCAGGTCAAGCGCAAACAGTCAATGGTGTTCGGTATCGTAAAATGATAACCAGTTTTTTCTTGCCTAGAATTGAAGAAATGAATGTGGAGGGCATGTGGTTCCAACAAGACGGCGCCACATGTCATACAGCCAGAGAAACAATTCAATTGCTGCATCAGTCATTTACCGGTTGTGTTATTTCGCGTTTTGGAGATCAGAATTGGCCGCCTAGATCGTGCGATTTAACACCATTAGATTTTTTTCTTTGGGGTTTTTTGAAGTCGATGGTTTACGCGAATAAGCCGACGACGACTCAAGCCTTAAAAGAGGAAATTGGACGCTGCATTAATGAAATACCGCAGCATTCATGCAAAACGGTCATTGAAAATTTCATTAAAAGATCGCGTGCATGCCAGCAAAGCCGCGGCGGCCATCTGCACGATATATTGTTCCATACATAACCTCATTCTGTCTACTTTACGATATAATAAAGTTTAACGATTTTTTTTTAAATATCTGTGTTTTATTTAAAATTTAAAAATTGCGTTCTTCTTGGGACACCCTTTACAATCTTGTAAACAAACTATTTGTAAATTGTACTTTTTAAATTAAAAAAAAAACTATTTTTGCCAATTTTAATTAATCGATTAACTGTAAAAAATTATTCGCTTTATTCGTTAATCGAAATTTGGGAATTTAGGCTAATTCGAGCTATTTTTTGACAAAATTATTCGATTAACCGATTGAATACCCTAGTACCATTTTAGAAAATGAGAAGGCTGACGAATTGGCTAGAGAAGGTGATTCTCTGAGAGCAAACTTAGAAACGCGAAACCATTTCAGGATTTTAGATCTAAACTACATATATAAACTATTATTGCTCATAGAAAAAATATGGGACACCGCGACTGTTACTGAGACTACTAGAATTATATGAGGGAGGCCCGAATAGGGGAGAACCTCAGAGACTTTTATAATTCAACGCGCATTTAATTTTAAGGACACACCTATTTCATATAAACTGTGCAAATTCCGGGACTTGTAGGGTCTATGGGAAGAAAAAAGAGGCATTAGAACACTGTCCTTGTTGCTGTATGGTCAATGCAATGATTGGGGTTTAACGCTCATCCAGCGAGATTAGTTCAACTTTGGGTGATCTTAGTGGAACATAATGGATTTTCTAGAATAGATAGGGATGGATTCTATCGCAACATGATCTAAATATGCCATCGGCCAAATACACGCTTTAACTACATTTTTTAAAGAGAATCAAATCCTATGAAATTATTCATATTAATTAATGTGTTTCTTTCTTTGAAGAAAGGATAGAGGAGGAATGAAAGCTGGTGAAAGATTATGAGGTTCAAATATGGCAACACTGGAAAACTTTGCTGAAGCTTTTTAGTTAATTGCCCTATTTTGTTATTTTACTTCAGATGAGTTAAGGGCTATGAGAATACCGAATGGGGGCGTTGCAATAAAACTATTTTCTATTATGATGTCTTGGGGTACTACGTCAAAAAATATAAGTATTGTATACCTTTAAGTCAGTACTAAATTATTAAATTAAAAATGCATTGTCTTATTTTATCACCTTTTAACATGTGTACATAACTTAAATTAAAAAAATAGTAACTTTAATAGTAACTTTAAGAGAAAACATTTACCACAACGCCTACTCTGTCTGGCACAATGTTTTTGATACTTCTGATGCCGTTTAGTAGATAGCGTCATGTGGCGTTAATTACATCTTATATGTAGTATCAGTAATATCCCAATTGGCCAGATATTCTTACATAAAATTGCCGTCACGAATGTGCTGAATACATTTTGGAATATGTTATATATAAATAATTGTTGAGAACAATTTTTAAACCTTTTTATGACTAGATGGTCGACGAATTTTTTAAATTTGTCTTCTTTAAAACTTCACATCGGATTAACTGAGCGACCATTTCATGAATTTTATCATGTTTCAAGCTAAATTGACGACTAGATAAGTGGCAGCGTATTTAAATCGTCGGGAACAAAATTTTATTAAATAAAAAATGCGCGACACTTGCATGTATTTTCAGGGATTATGTAACAGCAGAGTTAAAAACCAACGGACAATCATAAATCCAAAAACATATTATTTGAGGCAAGTTAGCTGAGTTGCTAAATGGCTTTTGGTTTTTAACTCTGCAGATTCTATTGTTACATATTCCTTGGTCAATCGCGCTCCATAGAAGACCTTTTGAGCGAGAATAATATTATTGCCGAGTATAAATACAATTTGGCGATAAATAAGCAAATATTTTTTAAACATCTCATATGTTTTGAGAAAAAAACCTCAATCCGTTCAATATCATGCAAAATAATGGGATATTCGGGCCAGAAGATGCACAGAATGTAAAAATATTTAGTTGAATCTTAAAACTGCAGTGTTTTAATTATTTAACTGTTGTCTTTTTTATACTCTACTTTAAGTTTTTATTTTTTACCTAAAAGATTGAATTGAGAAGTAAATATTTTTATATGTATGACGTTTGAAATTAAAGCCTATAATATAAAAATGGTGCAGGTCTAAATCTGCACCATCTTTGTTGAAAAGGGGGGATGTAAAATTAAAACTGATATATATAGTTTTAAGCGGATTAAAAGCAACCTCAAAGTACTGTGAACCCGAAAAAATAAAATGAAATTTATATTTTAAAAACAACCAAAAAATACGTATTTTGAGATTCAGTACACTTAAAATAGTTTGAAAGAAGAAATGATATTTCATATAAAAAGCGGTTGACTTAGTTTTCATTTAAATCAAGTGGTTTTTTGTTATTTACTTTTAAATATTGTTTAACAAACTGACTTATTAATAAAAAACAAATGATTTAACAGTTAAAAATAAATGTTAAAATTTTACATACTAATTCGGTAAAAAAAAATAACTGATTACTCATTTATTTTAAATTGTTTCCATTTTTTGTATTTTGTTTGGTATTTAATCTCACACAGTCTATAGGCACATTTTGTGTGAATGATCAAATTTGTGTGTGTTTATGAAGTTCTTGTAATTTGTATACGAATAATTTTGTATTTAAATTGAATAAAAAAAAATTCAATTTTGTGAATTTTTTTTATGAAACATACAGCAAACAAAATTTATATTTATAAAAACTTTAACAGAAACAAATAAGTCCCAATTTTCAGTATTGTGAGTAAATTTTTATTAAATTTTAAGTAGATAAAAAAAAATAACTGAAACTAAAAAATCGGTAAATGACAGTTAATCATTTTGAACAAATGCATGAAAAAAATTAGAATAAATATTTTTTTGAAAAATTAATGTAAGGAACATAATGAACAGAATGCAGTTTAAAAATAAGAACTATGTTTAGTAAAAAAGCAGAAACTGCTGGCAGATTATTTAAAAGTAGATTCGTAGATGAAAAACAAAGAAAAAATTTGTTTTAGCCTTTTCAACGAAATTTAAAAAAAATAAACATAGATCGCGTTTGAAAACAAAAGAGATATTTTATTATAAGCATGTAAACTATTTTGTCATTTTAAAGTAGTAGAAAATCGTCAAATTTTTAAGTTATGGACCTTTTAACACCTGTAGTAGCTCAAGTAATTTAGTATCGCTTGGAAGCCTTTTCCAACCCTGAAATTTTCTCAGATTTATTGATAGAATTTTTTCAGACTTATTTGTTCCATTACGTTTTTTTTTTCTTTTTAATTTTGCCACTGAATATTTATTAAATATGTCATTTTAACTAAACTTAAAGAATTTTTTCAGTAATATCTACTGAAAATGGTATTTTAAATAACTGCAATTCATTTTAATTAAACATTTTAAATTGTTTAAATAACCGACTTAAGGTCGACTCACATGCAAACCATTCCTGTCTGCTTGGGTGAACTGAACTTTTTGCATTTGCGAATTTCGCGGTTAAAGGGCTCTCAGCCGATGCGTATTAATGAGCTGATTATGAAAAAGACAAAAAAAAATTTCAGATCTACTAACACCGCTTAAAGCTGGCAAAAAATTTTTTTAAACAAAATTGAAACAAACTTATATTTTAAATCCAAGCAAAAATTAGTAAATTTTTAAAAATAAGCTTAAAAGTTCTATTTTGTCAAAAAAACATTTTGCGGACACCAAAAAGTCGTCGACGGTCTGTACTGACTCTTGCCAAAGTGTCGTCACGATTTACTATGTGTCGTGCACGCATCGTCTAGGATGTCTGACAAATATGAAAAACAGGGGTATTTGTGGTAGTTGTGATGGTAATAGTGTTGCTGATAGGTAACATTTCAACACTTTAATCGAAAACACCCACAGCATGTAAAATAACATTTTTTTTACGTTTCGCTCTTATAGCCAGACTTTATGTTCAATCCCTTAATATATGTGCAAACACAGCCTAATACACACACATGTACACACACGTGAGATACACCCATTTAGGCAAAGACAATAGCAGTAAACACACTGTCCATTATTAATTAAAGTCCAAACAATTCTTTAGGCCATTATCTTGTTTATGTGTACTTTCACGTGGATATCTATGCAAATTTCTTAACATGCATTTGTATACTCACAATGAAACTAACACAATGGTGGAACCCGCAGATCTTAATTAAACTTTAATATGTTTTAGTAGACAAAACTTTAGGAAACATGTAGAGTAGGGCGCATTTTATTTTTCAACATGCGAAATTTTACCTTACTTCCCTAGAAATATTCTATGGAACATATTGAAAAAATACATTTCTCGAAAAATTAGGCTGATAAAATAACGCGAAGGGCTTGCTCATATAAAATATACCAAATTATGTTTAGCTTGTATAGAAATTGCAGAAATGTTATATATGGCTCTGAATAAATCATATATAAGTATCCGAGTAAAAAAAAATTATATCGCGCAACATATAATACTATCCAATTTGAAATTCTTCAATATCGAGCTGATCTTATTTGATCCACATAATTGCAGATCAAATTAGATCTAGTAATATATTTGGAGATTAAGAAGGATCTAAATTAATTCAAAAAAGGACAGATCAAATTAGATCCAGCAATAAATTTAGACATTTAGAAAGATCTAATTTGATTGGCAGATCTGATTAGATCCAGCAATATATTACGGGATTTAGAAATATCTAGATTGAACCGAAAATGGCAAATTAAATTAGATTAAGTAAGATCCAAATATATTTGAAAAATGTCAGATCGAATTGTATCAGATTGGATCCAACAATATTATATATACGGAATCTAGTCTATTTAGAAACGTATACACTAAAAAAAAAATTAACTAGAATTTAGAAAAATTATCTTATTTGGAGGAAAATATTTGAAAAAAATTTCCTTAAAATTAAAAAATAAATTTTACTTAAAATTTATTAAAAATTTCTATATTATAGAAAAATTTTACTACTGAGATTTATATTTTTATTAGAAAACAGTAAAATTTCCTCCTAATTAGTTCATACATCATCTAAAATTTTATTGCTAGTTAGGAAATGTTTCCTTGGTTTTAAAAAATTTTATTTTTTTAAAGTTCATTAGATAATTTATTTTTAGTAAAAACTAGGACTTAAAAATAAGAAAATATTTTCTAACATCAACTTAAATATCACTTCTTTTAAGTGAAAATTATCCTTATCCTACTTCTATGGTAAAGGTATTATATTTTACCATATATTTTAAAGTACTTTACACTGGTTGTGTAAATATTTTCACATTTTCGGAGAACCTACACTTTGTGAGGACACTGCTTTTAACAATCTTTTTGCTACATATTTCATGGTTGGCATTCAATACCTTTTTATAATATCGGTAGTTGGCCACCACAGCTACTTTAAGATCGATATGAAAATTTTAAAATGGCGATTCCATTAAAGGCAAGTATCTTTCTGTGTAACCGGGTTTATTCCGCCATTTTACCGGTTCAATTTAGCGTTATAGTAACGCTAAACCACCGAAACACCAATTTATAAAGGAATTTGCAGATATAACAAAATTTAAATAAAATTTAATTTAATAAAATTTTAAAATTTTCGTATCAGTATTTATCAGAGCGTGATAGACAACTACCGTTAAAATGAAAAGGTATTGCTTGCCAACCATTATATATTTTTATCTTTAAATGAAATTGAATTATACTAAACTCATGTATTTAAAATATAAATTAAATTTCATTAGCAAAAACGTAAGCAAATTAAAAAAATGTACTGCAGGATATGCTGAAACGTAATCATTTGTGACAAAGACAGATCCTTTTCGTAGTGATTTAATGGTTTTACAAAAAGAGGCGCCCTAAGTGGCATCTATGGTTTCGGAACACTGGGGCCTTTGTCTTCCTAAATTAACTAATTTAAGGAAATCGTTACAAAAATACAAAATATCACAGTTGCACCTCTTGTTATCATGCAAAAATGTCATAAGTTAATTTTATGGCATTTTTAGTTTTAATTGACAAATACAAATTTTAACTTTTTTTATTATTAAGTAAAAAAAAAATTGTTTTAGGGCATTCGATAAATATAAAGTTTAGTACATAAAAGCGCAAATTCGAAATTTTTGAACTTTTGCTAACAAAATTTTAAAATATATTTTAAGCTTCTTTCAGTTCAATATTTAAGACTGTTAAGATTATTGATGGGCACGTGAGCCATTTTTAACTAACGCTCCTGCACTATCACGAAGCAAAAAGTACAATCATTTCATTGAATTAAACACAGTTTTTTTGCAAAAAAAAAATATTTTTCAACGTAATCTCCTTTTAGCTCAACACACTTAATCCAACGTTTCTCCAATTTTTGTATCCCTTCCAAAAAATAGGCTTTTACGAGGTCCATAAAATAGGCATTTGTTTGATCAATAATTTCATCTTTGGAGCTAAATCTCTTTCCACCGAGCCATTTCTATAGGTTTGGAAATAGGAAATAGTGACTGGAGGCTAAATCTGGAGAATTTTCATAAAATTTTCCATTGACACTACACACGATTACGTTTATGGTCAATTGAGAGCAAACGCGGCATCCATCTTGCAGACAGCTTTCTTAATTCTAACTGAGCATTCGAAATCGAAACCACACTGCCATATGAAATGCCTATGGCATCAACAATCTCACGCACTTTTACTCTTCGATCGGCCAACACCATATCGTGGATTTTTTCGACATTTTCGGGTGTATTGACCTCAATTGGCCGTCCAGAACGTTCAGCGTCATTTGTACTTGTGCGACCACAACGAAAGTCAGTAAACCACTTTTTTACCATTGGAATCGATGGTGCAGAGTCCCCATAGTAATTATCAACTTTTTCCTTGGTTTGATTGATGGTTTTTTTTCGCAAACAAATAATGTTTAATGAGCTCTCGAAACTTACTTTTTTCTATTTTTAAAAAAGTCCACGAGGTTATATGTTTTGAACAGCTGTTAAACGTAAGGTAAATGACGGAACTTGCTCTAAATTTGACAGTAGTCAATTAACAGATGGTACTTCATGGGACCAGTGTTGCATTTCATATAACTAGGTCGAGAAGTCATGGACATATTGATCCGCCCTCGTATATTTTAATTTAATTCCTTCAATAATATTTTTTCTTTAAAATTAGGAAAATTAACTAGTTTGTTTTTGAATGTCTTTCTTTTTTTTTTGGAAAACAATATTGAAAATAATTTAATCGTTTCCCAACGAAAACTATTTTTTTTTGTCGATTTAAAAAAAAATTTGCTCAATTATTTTTTAATTTTTCTGAATAAATTTTTAGGATAAAAATGTTATACCTAAAGGTTATTATTTCGCCAAAATTAGAAAACTTTCACTTAAAAAAAAATAATATTTTATTAAAATTTATCTGAAACTTAGTAACTTAGTTGCATGAAAATTTTCCCTAGAAATAGTTCATCAGTTTCTAAAATCGAAAAAATTTTTATTATAACATAGGAAAAAATTTATTACTTTTTGTTTTTAAAAGCCTGAACTAAGGTTTTTGAAAACAATTCTTAGAAAGTGGTAGACTTTCTAATATATAGTTCATTTTACTACTAGCGATAAAAAATTAACACACATTAAGTTCAAGTGCTTTCTCGTTTTAAGTTAGACACAATATTTGAACAAAATGGGAGGAAATTATGTTCTAATTTTTTATTTAACTAAACATAGTTTAGTATGCAAATTGCTTAAAACTAAGATGTTTTTCAAAAAATTGATACATTTTTATTTAATGTACATACTTGTTTTTTCTTAAAATCAAGAAATATAACTTAGGAAAGGTATGAACTATTTCTGAGTATATAAACTATTTCGTTTTTACCCAAACATTTAATTTTTTTTATTAATTTTAAGAAAATTGTATCAAGTTTAAAAAAAAATTTGATTTAAATTAAATAAAACTATTTTATTTTAAAACAAATTTTGGATTAATTTTTATTTCATGTCGATTTTTTGAGTGTATTCAATTGTCTGATAGTTAAAATAAACATAATAAATTAAAAGTAGTTTATTTTTACAGACTGTAATTAATTTTTGTGGCATTTAAAAAAAAGTTAAGGAGAATAGCTTTACCTTTTTACCACCTTACCACCCCCCCCCCTCCCCTGCTCCAATCCCGTGGATACTGTCAAAAACCCTATATTTATTGCTGTCTACGTCGGAGGAGAAATCTACATGCAAAATTTAAAGTGACGAGCTCCAGTAGCGTGCGCCACATGATTTTTAAAATGTTAAAAAAGTATACCTTCAGCAAATGAACTTACAGATTTTAAATTTTAAAATTTCTAGCCAAAAGAATTTTTGCGGGCCGTTAAGGGGGAGAACTTTTCTTTTTGATCGTTCTATATTAACTGGTTCCTAGCGAATTTGAAAAAAAAAATTATCATATATATGAATTCGCACATACTCCAGCGAATATACATTTTTAATTTTTGCTTTAAGCCTTATCAGATTGGTTAGGTCGTTCAGGTTGAGAAATTCCTATTTATGATACCCCATTTCTGGCTACAGTTCAAACGTTATTCATATAATATTTTAAATTTGTTTTAGTCCCACTAAAAAGGCATTTGAATTTCATTAAAATCGATACATGTTTAGATTGTAAAAATATCATTTGAGTAGTTGCATTCCTTTTTTTTTTTGAACGGGACACCCTAAAGTTTTTAACATGAAATGAACAAAGTGTTAACATATATTTTTTATTATTATGTACATGTTGCCATAAATGTGCGTATAATGATATTTATTATCAAATCTCTTGATAATGAAAAAAATATTATCAACTCTTCATTGTTCTCATTGTGTAAATAAATCCCAGAACTGTTGCTCCTGCCAATATTGTCATTATTACTGTTGTCATCGGGTTTGACATGATACAGTATTAGGAGAAATGCTAATATTAACTTTATATACATATTTATATTGAAAAATATAAAAAAGAAAAAATAACAATATAAAATTTACAATATAATGTCATCATTATAATGCTTCGTTTTTTATGACTAAAGTTTCATGTTTTGTTTTGTTATGAAAAACTCTAATTAAATTTAATATATTTTAGTATGCGATATTTTTTCCAACGAAAGAATTTTATAAAAAAAAAAGGGTATATAAAATATAATTTATTACATCATGTTTTTTTATGTATGCAGTTATGTTTTATGTTTTTAATTAATTTTAGATTAATATAATATATTCTCATATTTTTTGTTTTTTATTTTAATTTATTACAGGTTCATTGGAGTGTGCTTCAAAACGTTTCTTCACAGATTTTTTACAAGACTTACCCACACCAGGAACTGGTGGTCCTACATTTGATACAACAGTACCCACAAACATAACGGGTCTGGTGGGCAAAACTGTTAAATTAACATGTCGTGTTAAAAATTTGGGCAATAGAACGGTAAGTGATTTTATAATACGAGATTGGGCTGCTATTGCTTATAATAGAAGATATTTTGCTATTACTTACAATATTTTATGGGACGAACAGTCGAAATTATTAATTCCAAGGATAAGAAATTTTATGCTGTTAAAAAAAATATTAAATAAAATATGCAATTTTTGAGTGTTCATTTTAAAATAAAATATGTTCAGTTGTTATAAAAAATATTTTATAATTATTTTTAATTTATTTTCTTTTATTTTTAACTTCTTAAATTTTTGAGCTATTATTTATTTTTTTAATATTTAAGTAATTATGTTTAACTTTTATTAAACCTTTTTTTATTTTTAACTTCTTAATTTTTTTTTTTATAAATAAAAATATTATTAATTATTTATAAAAAGACTAACCTTAAGCTCAAAAAATTACAGAAGTTCAAAATTTAAGTAAATAATATTTTTATTTATAAAAAACAAACCTTAAGCTAATAAATTTAAGAAGTTTTAAAAAAATATATTTTCTGTTGATAACCTAATCCCGTTTACATAACGTTAGTAATTAAAAACAAGTAAAAACAGGCTTAAATGCGGCTGTGCCGAATCTTTGAATACCCTCCACCAATGTTCCCACGGATTTTGATATAAATAATGTAAAAAATTTTAGAAATTAAATTATGGAGGTGAAATTTTTTGAGGTGAAAAACTTTTTTAAAAGTGAAAACAAAATTTGTGGTTGTAAAAAACTTTCGAGGTGAAAAAAAAACTTTTGAGGTGAAAAAATTTTTTGTGGTGAAAAAAATTGTTTGAAGTGAAAATATTTTAGGTGAATATAAAATAGTATTTAATTCTAAGGGATGAATAAAAACAAGAAAAAATATTTTACTTACCAGTCGCTACTACGTATGAAATTGTACTAAAATTAAGAGATGTTTTCACATTTTCACTCATAACTTTTTAACCGCTAGACCGATTTTGTTTCTTTTCAATACTAAACTACTCGGTAGGATGGTCATTAATCGAGGAAAAATAAGCACCACGGCTTGCATATTCACACCGTGATCGTCATTTCAACAGACAGATAAACGACATCGCTAGATCGGCTAAAAATGTCACAAGCATCAGGAATATATATAATTTGTGGGGTATCAAACCTATATTTCCAAATGTAACAAACGGAATAACTAACTGCTAACAAATAGTGCATTTCAAATACCTTAAATTTAATAAATTCTAGAAATTTTTTTAAAAACACATACCGCTGAAGCTACTATGCGGGAAAAAAGCCAGTTGGGAATTGGGAACTGTCCCGAGATAGGTAAAAACTGCACCGGTTTCGTAAAACATATCACAAGATAACTGAAATGTACCTATCACGTGACCGGCTTAAAAGTCACGACTTATCCTTTTAGACCAGTTCTTTGACATGTCACGGAGGGCAATTGACCCCCTCCTAGGACAAGCCCATGTTAAAGTGATCGGTCCCGTGACCGGTCCCTATCACAAAGAACCGGTCATGTGATGTGTCCTGGGATAGGTCCACATCTTTTCTGCATGTACCCTGCGGGAAAAGGACCTATTCCAGGACACGTCACATGATCGGTTCATTGTGATAGGGACCGGTCACGGGACCGATCACTTTAATATGGGCTTCTCCTAGGAGGGGGTCAATTGCCCTCTGTGACATGTCACAGGACTGGTCTAAAAGGACAAGTCGTGACTTTTAAACCGGTTACATGATAGGTACTTTAGGAACCGGTGCTCTTTTCACTTTAGGAACCGGAGCTCTTTTCGCATAATATGATAATAAATAATCATAATTTTATAATAATATGGCCCCTACAGTAATATTATGATTCGAAGCTTTGAAGAAGATTTTTAAAATTAAGAATATATCTTTAAGAATGTTTTTACTAAAAATAAATTTGTTATAAACAACTATTGCAAGAAAACTTCTTTGATCGTATAGAATTTTTTGATGCAAAATACTACATAAAAATTTTTAATAAAAAAAAAACAGATTTTATGGACTTTTTCTGGTAGAGAAATTCTTACATTTTAATAAGTTTTTAAAGATTTCTTTTAGGTAGTAGAGTCTCAGAGTTTTCTTTTGAAAAAGTCCTTTAAATCTAAGTATTTTTCATGATAAAATGTGCTCAGAACCTAAGAATTTTGTATGCAAAGAATGGCCTTTAACTCTAAGCTTTTTTAAGAATATATGAATTTTTATTTAAGAAACAGTTTGCAGAATTTAAGAATTTTACTTTAAGGAAAAAAACCATAGAATCTAAAATTGTTTCTAAAAATCTTGTATTTTGTATAAGAAAGCTTTTCGTACAAAACAAATCATGTGTTGTACAGACTTTTTCTTATAAAAAATTATTATATTAATATTCTAAGTAGTTTTTGGAAGTCGTTATTTTAAAAGAAATATATTAATAAACATATTTAAAAAAAAATATTATGTTTTTATAAAAAAAAATTCAAAAAAATATAAAATCTTTATATAGAAACTTTTTGGCAATGAATTTTTTGGACAACGAATTGAATAGTGTAATATAATTTACACTATGTTATATGTATAAGGCATTTTCCCTCCAGGTGAAAATGAGCATATGTGACCTTCTACGAGAAAAGACACATATGCTCAAAAATCGGGTTTGGACTCAAGAGTGGACTCTGGTACCTAAAATGAGATGAAATGAGTTAGATTTCTTGGGAAAATCGATTAAAAACAGAATGAACAGAGCAGCAACAAAAGCAAAGGTATTGTCACACTTAAAGCGAAAAAAATACGTCACCACGTAGGCATAACAATACCAAAGTTGGCAGCCAATCATAACTAACCATACCAAATCGCATCTCCCAACTGAAGGTGTGTTCACAGTGATAATGCGTTATGAAACTTTAAATGCGTTTTTTTTCAAAACTTCATTTTTACACAGTAGGTCCTTTTTCTCGGAGAAGGTCAAATATATTTTTTTTTTACCAAAAGACAGCATTATAACCGTAAATGTCAAAGCCGTTGTTTATTTAATTTATAAATTCATTATTTCATTAATTTATAACTTTACAGGTTGGTTGAAAAGTTTCTGCGCTCGAAATGAAAGAATACTGTTTTTGTTACGAAATATGTTTTTTTATTCAATATAATCTCCTAGAAGCTCAATACACTTGTTCCAATGATCTTCCAATAATTTTATCCCATCCTTATAATGGTTTTCCGGAAGCTCTGAAAAATAACCGTCTACGGCTGCTATGGCCTCTTCATTCGACGAAAAATGCTTTCCACGAAGGAATTGTTTGAGATTTCTGAAGAGATAGTTGTCACTGGGAGCCAAATCTGGTGAATACGGTGGATGTTCAAGCAATTCGAACTTTAATTCTTTGAATTTAGCCATCGTCAAAACACTTTTGTGAGCAGGTGCATTGTCTTGATGAAAAATTATTTTTTTCTTCTTTAAACCAGGTCTTTTCTCACGAATTTTTTCATCCGGCTGATTCAAAACGCTGCAATAATATTCAGAGTTGATTGTTTTACCTTTCTGAAAATAATCGATCAACAAAATTCCTTTTGCATCCCAAAAAACTGATGCCATAACCTTCTTTGCTGATCGTTGTGACTTCACCTGATTTGGAGCTGAACAACCAGCCTAAGTCCACTGTAAACGTTCTTGTTTCAATTCAGGATCATGGTGGTAGATCCAAATCTCATTCATTGTTATAAAACGACGCAAGAAGTCGGTTTTATTCGGCTTAAAACGCTCCAAATTACGCTGAGAAATTTGTTTTCGATCCAGTTTTTGTTGAATTGCACTTACTTTCCAAACAGTTTTTTCATAATTCTTCATGTAAAATATGGAGTACTCGTTCGTCTGCGATGCCTATGGCATTAGCAATTTCACGCTTAGTCAAACTTGGATCTTCACTAACCATATTATGTACCTGCTCAATGATTTCTGCTGTGGTTGCAGTTTTTGGTCGTCCTTCGCGTGGATCGTCTTCAAGACTGGTACGACCACGTTTAAATTCACCAGCCCGAAATTCAACGGTTCGTTTTGAAGATGAGGACTCCTTATACACGTCTAACAATTGTTAATAAATTTCCTTTGCTTTTAAACCCTTCAAAACAAAGAATCTAATGACGGCACGATATTCAATTTTTTCCATATTAAAAAAAATCAATGACACGTCAACTTCAAATAGTTTGTAAACAAAGAAAGAATTGACAGGATGACTTGCAACTTTGCATAAGCCAGAATTTTTCTACAGTACGGTTACAGTCAACCATGTTATAAAATAGAAAGTGACAAACATGAAATAATAAAATTTTTACTTTAATAATTATGGTAGCGACCATATTGATCGTTAGAACGTATTTCTTGTGAAAACCATAAACGACTGCTGCAAGCATAATATAGTAGATCATGTAGCAACCATGTTAAAAATTTTAAATTATCTACATTCTATTATATTACTTTGCCTGTCATATAAAATATTCCATTGAATTTCATTTGGGAGTTAATGGATACAAATTTATATCAGTTTCTTACCAGAAAATAAGATTTAAAGATTCATCTTAAATTTTTTTATGTTATCTTATAGCTTTTTGCTGATTTTACAAAATTATCTTTCAATAGTGATTCACTTCCTTAATTTTGTGGATATACTTGAAATGCTAACATGATCTCAACAATCATCAACAAAGGAAACTATGCTTATCCAACAAACACATAAATGCAAAAGACGATGTATATGATGTATGTATCAGGCATTTCACAACAATTGCCTTACTGTAGAAAAATAAATATACAAGGAATATATCAAAGTGGAATGG